>JAAGKR010006466.1:0-36269 GCA_011419295.1 Clarias macrocephalus
CATACCATACCATAGTATACCATACCATACCATACCATACCATACCATACCATACCATACCATACCATACCATAGTAGACTATACCATACCATACCATACCATACCATACCATACCATACCATACCATACCATACCATACCATACCATACCATACCATACCATACCATACTATACCATACCATACCATAGTAGACTATACCATACCATACCATAGAAGACTATACCATACCATACCGTTCCATACCATACCATACCATAGTAGACTATACCATACCATTCCATACCATACCATACTATACTATACCATACTATACCACACCATATCATACTATACCATATACCATATATTACTATACAATACAATACAATACAATACAATACAATACAATACTATACTATACTATACTATACTATACTATACTATTTCTTACCATATCATACACTGTCATACTATACCACACCATAGAATGACATACCATGCTATAGCATATATTACCATACCATATTATACCATACCATACTGTACCGTATATCACTAAACTGCACCATACCATACCATACCATACCATACCGTACTATACCATACCATACCATACCATACCATACCATACCATACCATACCATACCATATATTCTCACGCACTCACTCATCATCTATGCCGCTTAATCCTGTATTCAGGGTCACGGGGAGCCTGGAGCCTATCCCAGGAGACTTAGGGCACAAGGCAGGATACACCCTGGACAGGGTGCCAATCCATCGCAGGGCATACCATATATTACCATACCATATTATACTACACCATACTATACTCTACCATATATCACCAAACTGCACCATACCACACCACACCATACCATACTATACCATATGTTATCATACCATACTACATCGTACCATACTACACCAAGGTTTGTCATACCATAGGTTATCATACTATACTGTATCATACCATTCTACATCATACAGTACCACACCATTTGCATGTTCTATGCTATATGTATATCACACATACTACGAAGACCAACAACACTATGGACATATTATACTGTCATATCGACACCTTTCCATACTATGTACACTACATACGCTACTCTATCCTGTACTACAATAAATCATACCATATATACTAAGTGTAATTGTTCATATCTAATAAGCAAAAATTTACACTATACTATGCTATACTGTACTCTACTGGTACTGTGCTATGTTAATCTATTAAATATTATACTATGCCAAACCAAATCATACCATGTATGCTGTGTGTAGCATACCATAAAATACCAGGAATGCTTAATACTGTACTTTATTATGCATACTCTATAGTGTATGCTGTGGAAGCTACACTGTACCGTATTGTGCCATACCATGTACACTATGTATATGTATACGATATATGCTATGCTATACTACACACTCTATGCTATGTTTCTTTTTATACATTTTTCCCATTTTACCTTCATTTTTGTAGATCAACATATGCTGTGTGAGGTTTTGCTGTTTTAGTTTTACACGATTATATTGTAGCCAACAATAAATGGACAATTGGGGTAGTTAAAACCATAAACTGGTCACTCACTTGACACATTTTTCCCCTCTTTTTCTCTCTCTCTCTTTCTCTCTCTTAGTCAATGGAGGCCCAGATGCAGCTCTATCCTGGTTTGATGCAGCTGAAATCCGACATTAGTGGACAGAGTGATGTAGATGGATCCAATGTACTGCATCGCGGGCCAATGGGTATCGAGGTTCAGGGCTCGGGGGCCGTGGCTGAGACACGAATTGTGCGCCTGATCGAGCCACTGAAAGAAAGGAGGCGGATCCTTCTGGCCTCCAAAGAAATGCACCAAGTCACACAGGATCTGGAAGATGAGATTGTGAGCCTTTTGCTTCTCATTCTGTCCATCTTCTCTTTTTATAATGTTACAACCTTTCTAATAACTCTGTATCTGCTTTCTGACTGGCTGGCTTTCTTTTTAATTGATCCTATATAACATCTCTCTGTCTGATATTTCTCTCCTCTTTGCAGGTGTGGATTCAGGAGCGATTACCATTGGCCTCCTCTACAGAATACGGCACCAATATGCAGAGCGTACAGCAATTCGTTAAAAACCACGAGGTGAGATTTTCATTAAAAAAAAAAAACTTCCCTTATTGTTATTTTTCATAAAAAGGTGGTGCAGCGCAATGGTAGGGTATTGGTTCACTCCTTATTTTCCGGCATTTGTTCACACACAGGCGTTGCAGATGGAGATGCAGTCCAAAAAGGGTCGTGTCGAGGAGGTGCTAGAGAGAGCTGAGGCAGTCGCCGCCCTTCGCACTCCTGAGGTGGAGATTGTCAGAGAGGGAGCGATGCACGTGAGGCAGCTTTGGGAGGTGCTACAGATGGAGACAGAGCGTCGTACGGTGATGCTGGATGCAGTAAGTCATGCCCAGCAATACTACACTGAGGCAGCAAAGGCAGAGTCGTGGCTCAGCGGGCAAAAGCTTCATGTTCTCAATGAGGAGGATGGCAATGTAAGCTTAACATCTACTACAGAGAAGCATTTATGTATAAGACATTACAGAAATAATACATGAAGATTTTTTCACCTTCTATGATATTTTTGGCAGGATGAAGCAAGTACGCTAAGGCTGCTAAAGGAGCAGTTGGCCTTAGAGCAGAAGGTAGAGAATTACGCAGAGACCGTGGGCTTCCTGTCTCAGCAGTGCCGCCGACTGTTGGAGCTGGGACATCCTGACAGGTAAACACTAAGCATCTGAAGAGGTAAACATTCTTAGAAAACATTTGAAAAGGTAAACATTCTTTTAAAAAAAACAAACAGGTAAACATTCTTAAAAAAAAAAACCCACCTGAACAGGTAAACATTCTTTAAAGAAACACCTGAACAGGTAAACATTATTAAAAACAAACAAAAAAAAAACAGGTAAACATTCTTTTTAAAAAAACCCACCTGAAAAGGTAAACATTCTTTAAAGAAACACCTGAACAGGTAAACATCTCCTAAAAAAACACACCTGAACAGGTAAGCATGCTTTTAAAAAAATACCTGAACGGATAAACATTTCCTAAAAAAAAAAAAAACACCTGAACAGGTAAACATCTCCTTAAAAAAACACCTGAACAGGTAAACATCTCCTTAAAAAAACACCTGAATGGATAAACATTCTTTTTTTAAACACCTGAACAGGTAAACATTTTTTAAAAACAGCTGAACAGTTCACTTTAAAGACTACAACATGAGAACTCCTCTTTCTAACAAGATAAATGATTCATTAAACACTGTGGTGGGTAAATACCCCTTTAGAAACCCCAACAACCACACTTTAAACAGCCAAACAACTTTCTAAACACCAGGACAGCTAAACAGCGCTTTTAACATAGTTTAATATTTTAGTTAAAAAGGCCCTAAGTAGCTAAACATTCGCATGAGGACTTAAACAAGTATTTGTTACTTGAGTAACATTATTGACACTTCAAATTACAACTAACGTTACTGTAATGAGCTGCTAACAATCGCTTCCTGTCTTCAGCGAGCAGATTACTAAGCAGCAGGCGCACATCGACCGGCTCTACGTCTCCCTGAAGGACCTGGTGGAGCAGAAGAAGACCAAGCTGGAACAGCAGTACTGGCTCTACCAGCTGAAAAAGGAGGTGGAGTCTCTGGAGAAGTGGATCTCAGAGAGGGAGGCTGTCGCCAGCTCCACTGAGCTTGGCCAGGATCTGGAACACGTCACAGTCAGTCACATACAGACATACAGTATGTCTTAATAAGCTAATCTTTGAAGCTATTGCTCAATGATGTTGAGCGAGATTGTGTTTTGTCCTGGTTGCACGCAGGTGTTGCAGGAGAGGTTCACTGAATTTCGGGCTGAAACAAGCACCGCAGGTCAGAGGCAGATGGACTCCGTGAACAAGATGGTTAATGAGATGATCGACTGCGGCCACTCAGACGCCGCCACCATCGCCGAGTGGAAGGATGGCCTGAACGAGTCCTGGGCTGACCTGCAAGAGCTGATGGAGACCAGAGCGCAGATGCTCGCCGCCTCACACCAGCTCCAAAAGTTCTTCACTAACTGCCAGGAGGTTGACTCATAATCCACTAATGCTCAAATCCAGACCCCCCACCCACAAAACACACAATTTTTACAGTTTTTGTGTATAATGAAACATTAGTGCAAATCATATGCACAGATATACAACCATTTTGATGAATGCATTACATTTGTGTATGTGTGTGTTTAGGTGCTGGTGCAAATTGAGGGGAAGATGAGGCAGTTACCGGAGGTACGGTCATGTCAGGTGAGCACCGCCAACCCCGGCACACTCCAGAGACTGCTGCACTCCTTTGAACACTCTCTGCAGCTGCTTGTCTCACAGGTAAGAAACACGCACGCACATATTCACATCTCACACACACACACACACACACACACACACACACACACACACACACACACACACACACACACACACACACACACACACACAGATTGCAGGAACCTATGGTTGATGTAAATGACTTATTTACACTGTAACACACTCCTATTCATTCTGCTACACTCTAGTTCACTCTAACATACTCTGCCATACTCCATTACACTCTGTATTTAGTGAAAAATGAAATATTCTAATATTTTGAGATGCTGGATTTTAAGCCATAATTTTGGGAAATAAAACACTTGTTTTCTTTATATATAATACATAAATAAAATACAAATAACATCTCCTATATATATATATAATCTAATCAGGTGCGTCAGTTGCAAGAAAATGCATCTCAGCTCCGTGCGATCTATGCTGGCGAGAAGGCCGACACGATCCTGGTCCGTGAGCAGGAAGTGATGCGTGCATGGAAGGAACTCCTCGTGGCATGTGAGGGCAGCCGTGTACAGGTTACTACGGTGACAGACAAAATCCAATTCTTCGCCATGGTTCGCGAGCTGAGCATGTGGACAGATGGGATCATGGGACAAATCGGCCCAGTTGAGGACGCACGGTATAAGTCATTACCTTGATTTATAAAACCGGTATATACAAACTTTCCTCAACTTTTTTTATTATAAGCTGTGTGCATGTTTGTGTGGTTGTGTTTCTCAGTGACATGTCTTCCCTGGAGTGCATGATTTCCCAGCACCAAAACCTGAAAAGTAAAATGGAGAGCAAAAGCAAGAATTTCATGCACTGTGTGGAGATGGGCAAGATGCTTCTCGCAGCACACAATCCTGCAGCCGAGGAGGTACAGAACACACACACACACACACACACACACACACACACACACACACACACACACACACACACACACACACACACACACACACACACACACATGCACACGCACAAAATACAGGGGTCATTAATGTCTCTCCATCATTCCTGCATTCAGCTCCCTCTGTCTTTTTGTGATGCTTGTAGGTGAAGGAGAAGTTGGAGTATGTGATGGCGAAGCAGAAAGATCTGAACGATAAGTGGGAGCAGCACTGGGAGAAACTCCAGCGCAGTAAGCAAATCCTCACGATGAACATTTAGTTACTGCAGTCCGGCGTGGTAAATGCAGCACGAAGCCCCAAACAGCTCATTTTCACTGTCATAAATCCAGTTTAATATTTATACTACAAACAAAACGAAGCTTTAAAAATGAGCTCACGGAAATCAAACATATCACTTTCAGTACAGCAGCCTGCGAAGGCAGTCTAACATTATTTGATGCCATTTGCATCTACAGTGCAGAAACGGATACAGTCTGCACAAAAAAGCAAGGCTGAAGGGACATGGCACACGACGAAGGAGTCACTTAGCAGCGGTGGTGAAGCCGAGGGCGGAGCTGACGAAGTGGAGCAGCTGATTCGCAGACACGAAGCGTTCCGTAAGGCGGCAACTACTTGGAAAGAGCACTTCAGCTCCTTGCGACAGGTTGGTATGGCAACAACCAGTAAAACACACGTAATCTACTACCACTTTATATCAGTTTTCTTTTTATCCATCCACTTGTCCATCCGTGCATTCATCCATCTAAACACTATTTCATCTATTAATTCATTCATCCATGTACATTACTATTAACCACCCATCTCATGGCTTTTCATTTAATTGTTCATATATCAATCCATCAGTTTATCCATCCACTCATCCATCCATCCATCCATCCATTTATTTACAGTGTTGTGAAAAAGTGCTGGACATTCTACTTCAGGATTTTCTGGTAGAGCGCAGAATTCATGGTTCTATTAATTATGTCAGGTTGTCCACGACCTGAAGAAATGAAATCATCATTTAAAAGCTGAATTTTGTATTTACTCAGGTTATCTTTATTTATATAAACATTTATTTGAGCTCAATCATTTACGTTGGAAAAATATGCAAAAATTCAGGAAATCAGGAAGGGGGCAAATACATTTTCACAGCATTTTCCTTCTTTTTAGTATGAGAAGCATTCACAGCCTGCTGGAGAGGTAACATTACTGAACACTGAATTGATAAAGACGAGCTGACTGAGAAAATATTTTTCCAGATGTCACTGAGCATCTTGGTGGCTTTTGAGTTTTGAGCTCAAGGTTACAGCTGAGTTGACTTCCTGCCAGTAGAAGAAACATCATCAGTACACTTCATCAATTTGACAGTTGGCTCCTTTGAAACACAGTGATTGGTATAAAATGGGTGTAGCAGAGGGTAGAAGACGTAACCTTTTGGGACACTCATGCTGAATAATTATTTATATGATCTCTGTCCCCTTCTAGGTTGAGAAATTGAAAGAAGAGCAAAGCAAGCAGTCCACTGCCTCGTCTCTCCTCAACAGACAAATGTTTCCTCTTTCCTGCCTCGTACCGAGCTCTTCCTCATCCTCATCTTCCTCGTCTCTTTTTAGGAGCCCTCTGCAGGACATGCTCCTGGAATCCAAATCTGGTTCAGACCTTACACATACCCCACATGCTTTTGCCCAGAGGCTAGGATCTGCACTGAATCCCTATGCTCCCGTCATGAACGGCTCCCCCTACCACAGGCTCAACCAACAAGTCGGGATGTTGGGCACAAACAGCTCCAGTCAAACTGGGTTAAACCAACAGGGTGTTTTTGGGGTGGACAGCTCAAGTTACAGTGGCATAAACCAACTCGGCATGTTAGGTTCGGACAGCTCCAGCTACACTGGATTGAATCAACAAGGTGTCACAGGAGCCAATGGCCTGAACCCCCTCAGTGCCATGGGGGTGACTGAACCCAAAACCGCATTTGCCTGGCAGCATCTCAAAGGTGACTTGCAGCCTAGAATCAACCACATGCACAAGATTGTAGGTCCTCTTTTAGAAGCCCATGCTGGGCACCTGGTCCCGATGGGTGTACCAGTGGGCACTGAGGCATCCCTAGAGCTGCTCCATGGACGACTGCAGAGGGATCCTCGTGGCAGCCGGTCAGACCCACAAATGGACCATTTGCGCAGGGAAAGGGAGTACCGGCTCGGGCGCCACACCTCCAGTGAGCAGGAGATCCAGGCACGGTTAAACGAGCTACCAATGATTGTGCGCCAGGAGAGGCACCAGCGGCGCAAGCTAGAGCGCCAGTCATCCAGTGAGCATGAAGGCAGCAGCAGGCACAGAATTCAGAAACAGGACTCCAGTGACCAGGAGTCAGGGAAAGAAGGGTCAGACAAGAAGCAGACAGGGTAAGGCAAGAATGTGAATGCTTGTGCACATCTGTTATTACATTGCTTTTTTATTATAAACGTTGTGTATAAGCATGAATGCGATGGGAAGATTTAAGGGGGTCTATACATTTGTAATAAACTTGATCAAAATAAAGACCAGATGAAGATGTTTACATGGACTCTGGTTTCCTCTGATGGGTAATAAGAAATGGAGGGAGGTGTGCCACTTTGTCCTTTATACGAGGGTGAGTCAAAAATTATCCACACCCCGGTTATATTAAAGCTTCCATTGGGTGTCTTATCAGCGCTTTCTGTTCAAGGCTACCGTGTAACATCAGTTCATTTGTAACTGCAGCGCAAGCAAAAATGGATGCCCTGCTTGTGCTTTGCAGGAAATAAGAGCAGCATGCCACGATAAATTTTTGTATGGGCTGAGGGTGTGCCTGGTGCCAAAACAACTCCTGGAACAGCTTAAACAGAAGTGTTTGGATATTTGCAAACTAAATTTGGACTGATACTCTAAGGAAGGTGAAAGTTTCTTAAAAGGAATCATTCTAGTGACGAGACACGGATTCATCACTATGAGCCTGAGAGTAAATGGCAGAGTATGGAACGGAAACATCCTCAACAACGTAGACCAGGAAAAAGATCAAAAGTCAATCATCAGCTGGAAAATTCATCAGTGCTCACAGATTTCTGGGATTCTCAAGGGCCAGTACTGGAACATTATCAGGAAAAAGGTTCAACAATCAACAATGCTCGTTACAGTGAGACGCTTAGTGAAGAGCTGAAGCCTAAACTTTGGATCAAACACAGAGGACTGATATCTGAGGGCATCGTGATCTCGAAGGATGATGCACGTCCGCACACTTATGCCCGCACTGTCGACACTCTCTAACTTGGTTATGAGGTGGTAAACTATCCTCAATATAATCCTGATCTCACTCCCTCAGACTTTCACCTGTTTGGTTCCCTGAAAATGGCCTTACAAGGATGCAGATTCACTTCTGATGAAGAAGTGAAGACACTTGTGCATTCGTGGCTCGCAGCTCAGCCTAAAACATTTTTTAATGAGGAAATAGAAGAAGGTTATGTTGAAAAATTTTTCAATGTATTTGTATTTTGGAGTTAATCAAAAATAAATTCTACGGTCAGAGTGCAGATCATTTTCGACTCACCCCCGTATTATTAATTCATTTTAAAGCTAGTAAAATGTACACTTGTCTCCCTTTCTTGCTGTTGTAGGGAAAAACGCTCCACTATGGCTGAGATAGTGGAACAGGTGCAGGAAAGAGAAGCATGCCATGTGAGTACTGATTATTTACCATAACACAAGAAGAACCAAATACACACTGCTTTCTTTTCTTTACCACTGATTCTGCGAGTAAGTCTCTAGAAACGAAAATGGCCACTATTTTGAATGTTTTGATGTGTTCTTGAAACATTTTAAGTGTTTGAGACAGTTACCAAATCTCTCCGTCTCTTAGGCGAGGGGAGAGGTATATCGTCCTCCCAGCAGTCTCTCTGCCCCTGTCTCTCGTCTTGACCGCCCTCGAGCTCGCGATCGGCCAAAACCACGGCGGCGGCCGCGTCCTAAAGAGCCCGAGGAGACGCGTCGGTCACGGTCAGCACCGGCTCAGAGCACGCCAAGCACACCGCAGCCGCCTACACATACCGTTCAACAGGAGGGCTTCCTGTACCGCAAACACGAAGAGGAAGGCAAGGAAAAGAGCCCCAACAGGTGCTGCTAATATACTTATACAAATTGATTAGCTCCTTCATTATGGGTGGTAAAATGGACACCCACAGGAAGTACAATCACATATATAATGTCTGTCTCCATTCACAGCAAGTCGTGGGTGAACCTGTACTGTGTGCTCAACAAAGGCGAGATCGGCTTCTACAAGGACGCCAGGAACACGACGACCCCATACAACGATGAGCCGCTCCTCAACCTGGCCATGTGTACCTTCGACACCACTAACGGCTACAAGAAGAAGAAGAACGTCTTCATCCTGAGGTAAGTTTCGGACATAAATCAAGTGCTACAGGTCTCCAAGGTTAACCTTGAAGGTCATGGAAAACATTACAGCAAGAAACACTGCCTGTATTTTTAAATGATGATGAAGTCACTGATATGAATTGTGTGGTGTGTTGTTTTTACCCACTGCAGGAGTGAAACCGATGGGGATTACATCTTCCTGGCCAAAGATGAGGTAAGATTAATGATGCTCCATCACAGTTACAGCATAAAGACCTAAATGAAGTACAAGTTTTTAGGACAGCTTCTTTTATTACTGATTGTGCGTATGTGTGTGTGCGCGCACAGGAGGACTTGAAGCGTTGGGTGAACAGCATAAACGCCAGTCTGAGCGAGATCGAGGAGATTGCCAAGTGGGAGAAACCCACCACCTCGTCGACTGACCCTGACAAATCAGAACGCAAGGAGCGCTCCGAAGGGGCAGAGCCATCTGAGAAGTCGGAACGCTCTGATCGATCGGACAAGCGAGAGGGGGAGAAAAGCTCCGAAAGTTCGGAAAAGAGGGACACATTGGAAAGAGAGAGGATGGAGCGACGAGGGAGGGAGCGAGGAGAGAAGGCGAGAGGAGAGCGCGATAGGGGAGAAAGAGGAGAGCGTGGAGAGAAAGGAGAGAGAGGAGAAAGAGGAGACAGAGAGAGGGAGAGAGAGAGGGATAGGGGAGACCGGAGTTCCAGGGGTTCGAGCACCTCGGGGAAGAGTAAATGATACGCTCAACTCGTCCATCCATTCATCCATCTTTCCATAGATCTACCAAGAATGGAGGAGAGGAAAAGAACGAGTGCTTTTACTTCTCCGTCACCCTGATGACACGCTGTTGAGATTTTTTTCCAGTAAATACAGCGTCCAAAGAGAGAGTCTCGCAAAAGCATAGGAATTATTCTTGTCCTATAATTAGTAAACGAAGACGAAAACGATATCGCTCAGATATCTGAAAAGCGTTTTTAATGAAAGCAATATGATGTACGCAGTAGTCTATTTAATATCGGATTCATACTCAACTCAACTCACCCCTAGGTTTGTGTGTGAGAGAAAGAGAAAGTGAAAGCAGGAGAAAAGTGTGTGTATGTCTATGAGAAATGCGAATACACTCAGGACTAGAACTGAAAGGAGCAGGTGCAAGTGCGGACACACTCACACGTGTTACCACACACAGGTTATACTTTCCACTAATTAGGCGGATGCCGTTATCCTACTTCAGTAGCAAAGCGTAGTAAAGAAACATTAATTTCTTCATTGGTTTACTTCTAAAGGTAAACCGTGAAATATAAACAGTTTCCCGTACACACATAAATGAGTAATCCATCATGTTCAGTAGAGCTGTGAGACTAACGTAGGCAACATGTCCCCAAAGTTTGAAATGCAGTAATTTAGAGTGAATCACCAGCAAATCACCAAAATCCATGGTTATAAAGTACACCAATCAGCCATAACTTTAACACAACCGCCATGTGTACTGAACAACATTGATTACCAACTATACACCAGCTGACAGGTGACAGGATAATGGGCCCCCAAGGCTCACCCATGCCTGTGGTGACCAGAGGCCAGCCCATCCTTTCGGCCCCACAGAAAAGCCAGAACGCGGCACAAATCATCAAACAAAGTCAAGGCTCATGGAAAGGCACCAGAACACCCAGAGCACCACAGCCTGCTGCACATGGGGCCCAGCGGACAAAAATCCGCTGACCCGGAATCCAAATTCTCCAGATCCCCACCACAGAGTGATGGTGCCAGACATCACAGCATACCCCCAGAGACTCTGCATAGCCGCGCCCCATGGGGCCAGAGCCGCCCCAGTGGCACAAGGGGAACCCAATAGGTGGTTTGGTTGTTATGGCTGATCTGTGTATGTACAAAGTAACCCTGGTTCCTAAATCCAAAGTTAACAAACCCAACAGCTTCTTTGCAATTATGTGTCTATTACACCAAGTGAAATTCAGATAAAGGGCAGGAAGTGAAAAGCAAAATGGACGACATGGAAGAAAGCATGTGCTCTGTTAGTTTAGATGATATTATGAGAAGAACTATATGAATAGAAAATTACAACAACCTATGTTTCACCTGATCTTAATCCTGCTATTGAGGCTGTAGATCTTAACGACTACTGTGTCCTTCAAATTCTTCTATTCAAAGAAACTAATTAAAGGAGGCATATTTTTTAAATAAAAATGAAAATCTTTGCTTGGTATCTCGGTACCAATGTCCTTCATGTCGACTGCCATTATCATTTTTGGCAGGGTGAGTAACCTGTCCTTCGGAATAACCTCAACGCTGTGGTGCATCTCGAGATTAATGTTTCAGTTGTTTACTCATCATAGAAACACATAACCATACAAGTTATGCTCCCTTTATTTATTTTGGATTTGCCCCAATTTTCCTCTTAATTGAATAATTTTCGCTCATTTATTTATCTCCTATACCGCTGAACAGTGTCGCAGGGGCCTGGAGCCTATCCCAGGAGACTTTAGGTATGAGGTGGGGTACATCCTGGACAGGGTGCCAATCCATCATAGGGCACACACACACACACACACACACACACACACACACACACACACACACACACACACACACACACACACACACACACACACAATTCGGCAATTCTGGAACACCAATTAGCCTAATCTGCACGTCATTTGACTGTGGGAGGAAACCGGAGTACCCGGAGGAAACCCACCAAGCACAGTGCGAGGCCATAGTGCCAACCACTATGCCACTGTGAACCTCCCCTCATTTAGTTGTGTATTTACATTTATGGCATTTGGCTGATGCTTTTATCCAGAGTGACTTCAATTTATCTCCTTACATCTGAGCAATTAAGGTTTGAAGGCCTTGCTCAAATGCTCAAAAGCGGCAGCCTGGTGGTGCTGGGGTTTGAACCAGTGACCTTCTGACTGTGCACTGAGCTAGCCCCGTGCCCTGTCGCCAGTTCCAACTTGTCTCTCAGGGCTCTCTCCTATATAGAGAGAGCAGAGACTATAACATGCTTCTGCCAAGACATTGCTAGCAAGTGTAAAGGGAAGTGCCCATGACTATCTAACATCGCCATGAGAATAAGGCAATAACCCTCATCACCCCCCCCCCCCCCAGACACTGGGAATTGAGTGTGTGATCATCTCACCACACAAGTTGAAGTTACGTTACCTTTAATGAAGTGTTCGCTCAATTAACGAACATTATCCAGTTCCGCTTCTCTTCACCCTGAAGGATTTTCGCTTGGTGTCTTTCTGTGAATTTCTTACATTTTTACTTATTAATGTATGAACAACTGATTTTGGAACTCGATAAAATCTGATCACGGGCCTCCGAGTGGCGCAGTGGTAAAAGCGCTCACCCTATCATTCGGAGATCGCCCTATCATCCCGGGTGGTGCTGTAACCTCTTGCAGCCGGAGGTCTAGAGAGAGCTGATTGGCCGAGCTCTCTCAGAGGGGAGGGACAAGAGGTACATAGTGCTCCCACATTAATCAGTCAGGGGCGTCTGTGAGCTCGTGCAACAGAAGGAGTGGATAGCGCTGTCCTCCGAGTGTGTTACGCCGCCCCCAACGGTGCGCGAGCGAGCATTTCGAAAAGATGCGGCCGGCTGGCATCACGTGGTTCGGAGGAACCACGTGATAGTCTTCGGCCCTCCCGGGTGAGTGGTAGTAGTAGCCTTAATGTGGGAGCCCCCTAGTGACGGGGAGGAATTGGACACGACTAAATTAGGGAGAAAATCGGGGAAAAATCCAAAAAAAAAAAAAAGAAAAAATCTGATCACGCTTTCTAGGATTGATTGGGTGAAAATGATGCAAACGGTAGGCATTCTAAAAGCATGTGATTGTACTTGCTTTACTATGTAGTAAAGCTTTTCCTGCCCTCCATCTGCATTTCGCTGTCCAGCACCACCGAGCTTCATCTCCCGAACAAGTTAGCACTTAAATTAAACAAAGTCGAACATAGTGAAACTTTGCCATGCAAAGACATTAGTGTAAAGGTCAGGAATTGGAAGCTCTCTGGCTCACATAAACAATCAATACTGCTTCAGATTGATCTGGCACTATTTGATGCTGAATAAATTTGGATCTATATTACTGCTTAATTGATATATTATAATTCAACACTGTCTCATGAGTTTCAGTTACCCCACATGACGTTACCATTACGGTATTATCTTCTTGGATAAGAAGTATCTGATGGTTTGAATAATGTGAACATGGAGCTTGGAGAAAATTGACTTAACTCAAGGGCGTGACACGATTCTGAATACAAGCAACTTTCCCTCCTCATGAATTCTTACCACTTAATGCGTGAAAACTTTCTTACTTGTTAGCTATGTTAGCCTCATAAAAAGTAGAGTGTGACACTAAAGAAGCAAACATCACACGCTAAACAAAGGATTGTCAAAAGGATTAAAAGGTGGAAGTTTGTTTAAACGTCAACCAGCATGGCGTAAGAGCCTCAACCGCCACGTCACTTCAACAGAGCATGGCGGTAATTCCAGATTTATTCCTCTAACCACGTTCGGCAGGACTAAATTCCCAGCGTTTGTTACAGACGTATAAACCATAGTGTGATAGACAATGTGATCTGTACACCTTTAGGCTAGGGCGTAAAAAAAACGAATCGTTAGGGTTCGACTCGAAATGTCGAGGGAACATCAAGAGATCGATCCTCATGTCATCTCATGTCATCTTCATCCGTTTAATCGTAATATCAGACAGGACGTAGGGCGTTTACGTGTAACGATGTTATGCTATCTGAGACCTTGTATATATCTATACATATCTATAAATATATTTGTATATATCTATAACAGTAAACACGACTTCTACAAAGCTACACCGAATTAAGCCAAACTTTCGTCGAGTTTTTATTAATCGGCAGAAATATAATGAGCTAAACACGACGTATTACTCGCCTAAAGTGGTTTCTGACTTTATGACGTGCATTTACGTAGACTCACAGCATAAACACACACACACACACACACACACACATAGACACCACAGCAGCACTGTTTTATATGCATACATGCTATTGGTCTGAATGTTCGCTCGTTACTCTTTCTGTGTGTTCGGAGGTCAAGCTCGGCCATTTTTTAAAAATATACATATATATATTTCCGTCCTTAGCGTTTTTTTTCCCCCATCTTCCAGGTTTTTAGTAATTGTGGGAAAAATTTTGTACTTTTAAACATAATATCGTAAAACTGATCATGTCAGCGATATTACAAACAACAAAACTCCCAAACCACTTTTACTCACTGATAGACATCTCGTTGTGCTTCAATTGTTTTTTCTTTTTGTCATCATAATTTTTTACAATTATTTAGTGATAGCCGTACGTGCCATAACAGTAACCAATTTTATATTGAACGATTCGCGGTGTTACCGAGCAGCACGTCAGAGTCCCTGCGTCTGAGATGCGCACAAACATGCACAATTAATCGCATTTTATCATTTTTTGATGGTTTTCTCACCATACTGCGTGCCAAGTTTCTTGTCTGATTTTTTTTTTCCTGTATCAGTAACATACTCGCTGAGAAATCAACTGAATGTAGAATTCCCTGACCCTACATCCAAGCTGGCCTGCGACGGTGGAGATTAAAAAAAAATATTCTATTCAAATTTGGAATTATTCTAGGAACTATTCATGTTATATACAACATTAAGATATATCATAAAGAGAAATAAAGCTTGGAACAAAGTAGCAGTAGCTTACTGCCTCTAGTGGGTGCACTTAGCAAGTGCGGCTAGTTTGTTTCGCCAATTTCGTCCGTGTTCGACGCGCGTAGTGTCAAATCCGACAATACAATTTTCACACCAATTTGTGTGACATTGAATTTTATTTAAACTATTTCTCACTGGAGTTTTAAGAAATGTGTAAACATAAGCGCACTAGAGTTTGCTACATGATAACAAGAGAGAAACTGAACAATTGCTAGCGTGAATGTAGGGTTAAACACACTGTTATCTCATTAAGACCTGATCTGGGGTCAGTCTTCCTTCACCACGTCAAGCTAACTTGAAGATAAAATTGTGTGTGTGTGTGTGTGTGTGTGTGTGAGATGTACTTTACATGAAACTGAAGATGAATCAGTATGTTACTGATCCAGGTTCTGGAGAACTTCTCTGTTTCTTCTTCAGAGAAATAGAGCATGCGAGAGAAACTGTGACAGAGACACGAGAGAGAGCGAGAGAGAGAGAGAGAGCGAGCGCAAGATCTCAAATCCTGGCAGAGATTTCAGTGTGAAATGTAGGCCACCTGCTTCTTTACTCATCACCGCACATTCACAAGCTTCCCTCAGTAGTCAGGCGGCTTGTCCCTCCGAGTGCCCTTGATCGAGGCTGTACCATTAAGTGCACTCTGAGAGCACGGAGACACAGAACGCATCAAATCCTCTCGACGTGTTTCGCAGGTTCATCATGAGTTTATTTCCATGTTATTTCACATCATGTCTGTTTCACAGCCAGACCTGGACCATCCCATTTTCACTTGATGTTGGGGTGATTGTCTAAATAAAAAAAACGAAAAAAAAAAAAAAAGAAAAAAAGAAGCACAATATCATGCCACCTACAGCATCTCTGACCCGAAAAGAAGAAGAAGAAAAAAAAAACCTTCCTCAAGAGAGATTTATAGTTCCACCACAAGAGGGCGGCAGTACTCACTGCTCACTGCTCCCAGTCTCCAGAACATTCTGGAAGAACTGTATTAGAACGTTCTCTCTGACAACGATAAGAAGGCCTTGGGTTTGCCCCGTATCATCATCGCCGAGCTTGACCTCGCCGCACTTACATGTTTCTATTTTTTTCCCGTTCGCTGCTGTACAACGAGACATGGCCACCACGGGTTCGTTTTTAACGTGGCCGAGATACGCGCGTGCCCCCCCTGGACAACACGGACAGAAACGGAAATTGCGGGCACGCGCGCCTTTATCTAATGATCGAAATAAACCATTTCTCACAAAGGAACGTAGAAGACAACCACTAATACGTTGCATGAATGAGAACATAGTGGAGATTCCTATGCAACAGCTGTGCATGTTTATCCAAAGGGGCTCGACCCCCAGCAAAAAGGACTGATGATGATGATGATGATGATGATGATGATGAGGAAGGGTAATGCAGATAATGTGTATTAACTGAGATGTGTCATTAAAACATTATGTACCGGTAGTCTCCTGGACTCATTACAGAGTTGTATATCACCATGTTGTCGAGTCTTTATTTGGGTCATATAATAAAGATAAAACAGTTAGATCATAGTTATAACACAGACTTATATGGCTTATATTGATGAGTAAAGTAAGAAAAATGATTCAATTTACAGACAGTAAATTGTTTTGAGACAGTTGGCTCGGAAAATAAAACATGACGCAAATTCCCCTTTAAGCTGATCATTAGGCATTAGATGTGTGACATCATTATACTGTACATCGTGGGTAAAACTGAAAAATATGAATTAGAGCACAATAAGCGAGACAGGGGTCTATTTGGATGGGATTAGATGCAATTCTGTCATGAATTTTTGTTGTCTTAAAGGAACGTTTCAGAAATATAAAGAACATGATTCCCAGGTTGGTTTAACTGACTGCTGCAGCTACAGCCGGGTATGTGTTACATCACGTTCGCATATGCTACATCGTGGTGGTTGTATTCTTCTATAAATAAATCCAATAAATAAGCACACAAATGCATACGGCGTATGGCTAAGTTTGATTATAATAAACATTACGCTGAGGTCAGTTGTCCTGTTGGAATGCGTCACCGGGATGAACCGCTCTGATACGACTGGTGAAACAGGTCAGTGCGGATTTTGCCTCGTCGAACTCGTCAGACGCGTGTCTGGCCTTGGTTCAGGTATTGTTCTTTGCTCCGCTCGAATAGTGGAACGGCGTGACACACGGCGTGGAGCAGGGAAAAGGTGTGTGATTGGGAGGGTTTCTTCAGCTGGGCGGGACATTCGCATTCATCACAATGACGAAAACAATCTAAAGTAACAGTCAGGTTCTATATAAGTCCTGTAGCTTTTATTCGTCTGATTAAATTCTGCATTAAATTCTAAATTCAAAGTGGGAAAGAGCTCTACAGTAAAGACTTTCCCTAAGGGTTATTTAACAGAAATGACACAACACTAATGCACACTAACTGCACCAGTCAAAAGTTTGGATTTATTTTCCACATTCTAGAACATTACTGGATATTAAAACAAACAAAAAAAAAAAACTATAAAATAACACATGGCGTTAGGTAATTAAGTAACGATAACAATGGCAACACTCACTCATCATCTATACCACTGAATCCTGTATTCAGGGTCACGGGGGGCCTGGAGCCTATCCAGTGTGCCAATCCATCGCAGCGGACACACACATACACACAGTCACACACTCATTCACACACTACAGCGAATTTGGGAAGGCCAATTAACCTAACCTACATGTCTTTGGACTGTGGGAGGAAACCGGAGTATCCAGAGGAAACCCACCAAGCACGGGGAGAACATGCAAACTCCATGCACACAGAGACGGGAATCAAACCCGGACCCTGGAGGTGCAAGGCGACAGTGCAAACCGCTACACCACCATGACAAGTCAGTTGTTAGTTTAAGGTTAGTTTCTGGAACGGTTCTCACAGGAACAGTATCGTGTCGAGTGCGTTTGTAAAACCCATCGAGCTCCATGATGATGAAACTGTCTCTCATGAAGACCTTCCCAGGAAAGCAAGAACAAAACTTACTGCTGCAGAGGAGAAGCTCATTTAGAGTCACCAGCCTCAGAAATCACCGATTAACAACCAGCACCTCAGATTAGAGCCGTGATGAAGCTTTACAGAGCAGAAGTAGCAGATAAACATCTCAATATCAACTGTTCAGAGGAGATTATTGTGTGTTTTGGAGAAACGTCTTCAGTGCTGTTTTACAGTGTAGAAAGAAATAAACATCAGGAAAAGTATCTTAAGGTTTTGAGCGGCAGTGCATATAATTTAACACACTGCATGTTTAAAGTATGTGAAGTTTTCCAGTGACTTTAATCATGTCAAAGCCATGTGAGATGTTTGACGAGCACGGACCTGTGAGTGTGCAACCTACAGCTATGAAACTAATCTGCTGCTCTGAAAGCTTAAAGTTGGAGCAGTTTTGAAAACCTCATCGATTTGTTGATTAAAATTTATTCCCTAACAATGAAATCAATAAAAGTAAAGAATAAAACTGACACTGCAGTGTCCCTAGTGGTTAGTTCCATTCCATTTATTCCACAGTGATGTTACAAGTCATGATTTTTATGCATTAACAAAAATAAAAGGTTGATCTTTGTTTATCCATTTATTAGTTACATTTTAGTTGCAACAAAGGCAGAAACAGAATTTCTGTTTTATATGTATATATATATATATATTTTTTTATTATTATTTTGGGGCACCATGTGATACAATCTGTTTGTATACAACAAATTAATTTTAAACTATTGTTTAAACATTCAGCTATTAAACATGAGTAGACAATTACTGTGATCCTTTGAGGTGAAGTCTATGTAAATAAAACAAAGGTTTTGTCTGTACATTGGTCAGAACTCATATTGTCTGTCTGTCTGTCTGCCTGTCTGTATGTCTGTCCAGCCAATTTTGTCACAGCATCACGCAAAACTGGCTGAACGGAATTTAGTGAAACTTTGCCAGTTCTTCAGGATTTGTCTAAGGTTAAACCTGCACCACAAATTAAATCAAAATGTTGATTTGCAGGGACGTTATGAGCAGTTACTCAACATATTATGTCACAGCATCTAATGCTTTTTTTTTTTCCTTCTTTTTACTCATTTAGCACTTTTTCCCTCGAGGTGGGCGTGGTTATATGGGTCACTCAACAGTTCCAATCATGGCAATAGTTAAGACACAGAAACGACCATAATGCACACAAAGGCCGGCACAATTCTCAATACACAGACACGACAGCGCGACTCATCACGGCCTACTCCGAAACATACGCTGAGAATGGTGCGTACACTATGAAAACTCAACCTTGTGCTATAAATTCAATCGAAATGTTGAGCAGGAGGGACGTTATGAACAGTTATATGGCTCATCTAGCACTTTTATTTATTTTTTAAAACTCATTCAGTGCTTTTCCCCCGTGATTTGGCTGTGGTTATACACATCACTCAACAGAGCCAATCACACAGCGTGAAGACACAGAAACGACAGTAATGCACCTGCAAGCCGGCACAACCTACAGTTTCTAAATAAAAGCCAGGTATTGTCAATACAGTAATACGTTCTATACATTGGAGGACCAGAAACCAGTCTCAGAAGGACAGGCAGGCATGTATTGTACGTGGGCTTCGACCTGGAATAATAATATTAAAGCTGATTACCTTATTTTTACCTTTAACACTTTTTTAAAAACTATTTCTACAAACTCTTATACAGACTCTTTTTCTAATACATAATACAGGTACATAAATGTAAATGGTCAGAAAGAATGTCCAATATCACTCATTTCAAGGTTGATTTAAGAATTTATTTTGAAACATTACTTTTTAAACATTACAAGCCGGAAAGCAATTCAGTTCCTCCTCTCTATTATAACTGTATGAGTACAGTACACTGAAAATTCTGACCAATCAGAAACGAGAATCCGTGGAGTTTGGCCGGACCGTTCTCTGAACTTCCGGCAGATGGCGCCAGATCCACTTATTTCACCTCGCAAGCCGCAGCAGCGGTAAACTTCCTGTTAGTGAAATGGCGACGTGGGGCGCGCGGCTCGGCGCGAGCGTGCGGAACTTTCTCCGGACTTCGTGGACCCTGGGCGGTAAAGTCCCGCTGAGGCCGGCGGCGGTGGGGGGCGCGGTGGTGGGCTGCCTGGCCGCCGCAGGGCTCCTCCGGTATCATCACGACGTGCGGGGGAAATACTTACACCCGACCGTGTACGCCAAGGAGACCAGGGTAGGCGCAAAAGTTTATACTCCCGTCGGAGAAGTGTGAAAACCACCCGAGCGAAGCAGAAAGTGCACCCCGGTGTGTTCTAGACCAGCGCGGTGTGTGAGCTGGAGCTGGAATAATCACCCAGAGTGATGTTTACTGTTATCGATTACTGGAGCGCACGCGTGACGTCACGGCTCAACACTTCCGTATCGCGGTACTCGGTAACATCGTTGCGTTTTAAACGGTTTAAAGCCCAAAAACAATCTGTTAATTAAACTAAAGGGAACTGAGAGGGAAAAAATGCATAGAAGCACAAAATATTACAAACTGATGAATAATATTTACGCGTTGTTTACTGGAGTCACAGACGTGTTAAATAAAAACACAAATGGCAAAAACAATGTCAGTTGTTATAGTAAAAAGTGTGAATTTTGTATTATTTTACAAACCGCTACAAATCCACTACATTACATTTTGCCGAAGTTTTGCATGTGTGTGTTTGGCCTAAACAAACAAACAAAACAAACAAACAAACCTGTAACCTTGTAAATGAAGGATGTGTACAGGTGGCAGTTTTCAAACTAAGCCGCACTACTTTTGTTTCAGGCAAAGATCCAACTAGGTCTCATGTTAAGTAGCGGCTACCCGCGAACATGAGGTTCACCTACAGCTCCAACCGCATGCAGAGTTTCAGCAATTATTCAATTCGATTCAGTTCAATTTTATTTCTATAGCGCCTTTAACCAAGGTCCTTGTCTCAAACAGCTCCACAAAAATGAAAAGAGCTCAGCATGATGTTACAAGCTCAGCATGATGTTCATCAGTCCTTGACGATCTCTAGACGTATTTGTTTCTTCAATACTTGACTAATCCCCCTGTTTGACTGATGGCACTTGGTTAGTAACCCAGTGTAAGTATCGATCCAGTGATGGAAACTTCAAAGCCCTTTGTTAGTCGCTCTGGATAAGAGAGTTCGCTAAATGTAACATGCTCTCGCCATGAGATTTCCCCGCCTGCAGATCCTGATGCCTGTGTGCTACTGGCTCCTGCGAACCGAGTTTGCACTTTCATTTCATCTGACCATTAAAGAGAAATCGGTCCTCCGGGTATTTCTCGACCCAGTCATGACTCTTCAGCTTGTGAGTGTTATTCAGTGGAGGTTGTGTTTCCTTATCTCAGCCATGTCTCCACACACTTGACACACTTGGACTTTGATAGATAGCTAGATAGATAATACAGTGGGACCTCATTTCACAAACGTCAAATTCTTCCTACTGTAAGTCCTGTTCGTAACCTGATTTTGTCGTAGACAGATTAAGTTTTTTTTTTTTAAATAGAAATGCATGTAAATGGAATCCATTCTCTCTCACTATGAACTATATTTAACTTTTTTATTTATTTTGTTTATATCACAAAGTATGAAAAATAATAAGGAACTGATCTTCTAAACACTAGACCCCGCGTTATCATTCACAAGGTGTCACTCATCACTGTTCGTCACAGTTTTGTTCGGACGATGCTGCTCGGCAAAGGGTTGGACGTCATTCCACTTTTACACAAAACTCTTATGTGCACGACCGCAGGCCGAGCAGAACTGATGCTGCGCGACGCACTCATGTCTTTGTTCAGCTGCTAGCGGCAGCTTGGCATAGCGGTTTCTGGGTCGCGTTCCGAGGAGCAGTTTGTGGACAGAGACTAATTTTAGGCGCATTGTTTGCTTGTGGACTGATTTGTCCGTACTCAGGGGCGTTTGTGATCCGTGGTTCCACTGTACTTTATTGATCAGTTCTGAAATCCGGGTGCACGGGAGGCTTTTCATTCATTTTCATGATGCAGACTAAAGAATGCTGTCTAGTAATTCTGCACACTGACTAGGTACAGGAATCATCGGTCACCTCCCAATACGATATTATCACGATACCTCTGTGCCAATTAAATTAATATCACGATTCTTTAAGTATCACGGTTTTATGAATATCCCAATTCTATATCATTTTTCCCCTGATTTTGTGACAATTTTAACATCTCAAACTGTTTTTTTAAATCCTTGAACATGATTTATTAAATGCAGCTCGTTCCTTATGACATTAGTTTTCTCACTTAAAAACAAAGAGCAGCATTTAAACTAACTTGAAATACAGGAATTTAACATTTAACTTTAAATTAAATTAACCACAAAGCTACATTGTTACTGAGCAGCGCGTGGCAACCGCCGTAATTATTATTTCTAAACAAACTTAGCAGGGTGCGCCACCTGTAGGATGAAAAAGAAACGACAACATTTTAGTGTCCTCAGTGTTTTGAGTGTTGATCAGTTGCGGGTAGACGGGTACGCGAGGCGTCCAGACTAATTTGCGCTCGTGGTGCTTTGAGGCCGGTGGAAGTGTGTGTAATGAGCAGGTTTCAAGACTAATTCGCTCGCACCGTTTGGACAGAAAGGCTGTTTGACGTGCGCAACTTTCGATAATGTAACGCCATACAAATGCGTCTCTGTCACGGCAATCAGACATTTGTGTCCTTGGCACGTGTCCAACATGATGGGTCGTGAAGCTGTAAACCAGCTAATTCTGGTCACCAGCTGATTGATTTTGTTGTCAGTGTGGCGATAGATGAATCAGCACAGAAAACAGGTGTGATTTATAACTGAATCAATGTTGTCTTTCCCCCCATACTTAACACTTTTATTTATTTATATTTTTTATTTTATTTAACATTTAACGATTAAACCTTTACCTCCCTGGTATCCATCGCGTTTATATGGTTAACATGCTTTATTGTATTGGATTCTGCACGCTCTGTGATTCCTGTTCAGTGCAGGAATGTGATTCTTGACTAGAGATGCACAATATTTTTCCCCCCTGCATTATATACAGGAAGGTTCATCAGATGATAATTGGGGTGATTTTGTAGGCATCTTCATAGAAAATAAATATAATAAAATTAAGTATAATGAATAAAAAATATAATAAAAACCCTGGAAAATTACTTTTTTCCTTATTTCTGATCGTTTACATTCTCGCCTTATTCACTGTCAATTCAGGCAAATCAAGGATCTAATATGTCATGTTATTAATAATAAATGATGGGTCTTATAAAATAAAATATTCCCTCTCATTTATGAATGCAGTGCAGTCTGGCATCTAGAATTGTTCGTGATTGGGAGTCTATAAGGCTTTATAACATTAGCGCAGCGCTCAGGACCGATAGTGACATTTCTTTTTTTAAGCACAACCTAAGCAATATGTTAATGCAATATTTTATTTCAATTTAACCACCTATACACGCGTGACATGGTAAAAAAAAAAAGTGGGTTGCATAGACACAGAAATAAGACCGTATGTTTTTATGGTTGTTTTTGGTTGTTTCTGTGACCAGTAATTAATAATTAACTAGTAATAATATATATATT
This sequence comes from Clarias macrocephalus, assembly GCA_011419295.1. Taxonomy (NCBI): domain Eukaryota; kingdom Metazoa; phylum Chordata; class Actinopteri; order Siluriformes; family Clariidae; genus Clarias; species Clarias macrocephalus. The sequence continues at coordinate 23,990 of JAAGKR010006466.1, forward strand.
TTTTACATCTCACCTAAGAGTCTGAGAGATATCAAGAAAGCAGCTGTTTCTGAAACGCTGCTGAATAAGCATGGTTGTAACGGCTAACAGAGTTGCGTGATATAATTGTGTGTGCGTCTGTGTGTGTGTGTGTGTGATTAAAGGATGATGACACCCCCGTCCCTGCAGTCTCCATGCGGCGTTTGCACTTCAACCAGTTTGCCTCTGTGATTTATGACCAGGAGCTGTACATGACTCCCAGAGACTTCCTGTACTCCATCATGTTGGAGCATGTGGAACGTAAGACACACGCGCACACACACACACACACACACACACACACACTCATTACGGTGTTCTCCTAGCTAGTTGGCGAGCCTGTTTATTAGAATGCTAATTACCTGTCTAGCCATGAGTGTATCCAGTGCAAAGGTAATAAAGCATACAGATGTGACCTGTTGTTATTTATATATATATATATATACACACACTCACAAACACACACACCTAGTACACATTCGATACAAGTAATAAACATTTAGTGTGCCTCTGTCAGGCAGTAATTATCCTTCAGGGCTGTAATATTGAATCAGCCTCTGACGGTTGTAAAGGTGAATGAGATCCTCTTATCTTAAAGTGTGTTTTTAATGGATTAAAAATGTAAGAAATATGACAGTAAATTAAGTTTAAACATTTTAAGATCAACGCTCAGGTTCTCCTTACGCTCTACTGGATCAAGTGTTTTTCTTTTTTTGTGTGTTAAATAGGCTGAAGTGTAATGATGCTGGAAGCCATGTTGTCGTTGTCTACCCCCCCCCCCCCCCATCCCATCACACATAGTCATAAAGAAGAAGCTTGAGCCGTTAGATTATGTTCACATTACAGGCCACCTTGTTCAGGTTTTTCGGGGTCAGGTCGTCTTCGTGTGTCCTGGTGTTAACGAGACGAGACCTCATTTAGGTGTCAAGTTTTACGTAAAAAAGATTCTTTTCATGATGCTGCTTTTAATAGCGCATTGTAGTGACACCTAGTGGACACATTTAGTCTAGCACCAACATCGAAAGCAGCACAATTCCTAAGTACACATACAGTGGAACCTTGGATTGCGAGTGTTTTGCAAGACGAGCAAAAATGTTCAAGATGTTGTTCTGGAGGACGGCGAGCAGGTCGTCCCCTCTATTTAAAATATCTACTAAATCGCCAATTTCTTCACGTCGTTGAAGAAATGTTTTTTTTTATCCATCATGTCATTTACTAACGATCACTGTATATTGTGTGTTGTTGCTCTGGTTTGCACATTTGCACTTTGTTGTCTTTTGTATAGTACTTACTGTAGATAGTTTTGTTAATTGGTAGGGTCAATTCGGTTTGTCTTAGCTAGTCAGCTAATAAGGCGTCTTAGTTAGCTAGTTAGTTTGTGTTAATGAATGCCGTATGTATGTAGCAGCTTGGTCCTGGAGGAATGTTGTTTCGTTTCACTGTGTACTGAAGTGCATGTGGTTAAAATGACAAAAGCCGACTTGACTTGAACTGACTTCTTTCTCTGCCGGTGCCGACTGATGACCTGAACGAGTGCTTGCATGTGCACAGAGACGAAGGGTCGCATGAATCCCAATCTGCCCGTTCTCATTCAAGTCACATGATCACTTATATACACGGATATACTGAATGTCTGATCTAGAACAGAATATCTGTAAAGCATCAGATCTGTGTGTTTGAGTCACTTCAGACTGGTAATGTGAACGCAGTGTTTGTTGCACAGTGTGTGTTAATGTCCAATATCTATAACAGCGTCTCATGCCACCACACGCAGTCTCTGAGCTTTTCACCTGCTCGTTTCAGTTCTCCTCGTTCTTCTTGTTCCCCTTCAGATAAACTGCACAAGAGGCCACTGAGCAAAGCGGTGAGTATGAAGCCGATTCACACACACCACAACAGGCTTTGTTGTAAGTCACCTTAGACAGGTTCTCCACCACCGCCACAACCGTCTCGTGCAGTCTGGTTTAGTTTTTGTCCTGTTAGCGTGATCTTTGCTTACGAGTCTCTCAGTACGCTACTAAATATCCATCACGACCTTGAGATTTACATAAGCAGCCGGTGATTTACTACCGAGCAAGACGGAGCGGTGAAGTCAGTGTGTTATAATTAGAACGCTCGAAAATAGACCTCAACTAATCGTTATGTAAGTGCAGATGTGCTTATTAAACGAACGTTCTGGAGACGCTGGATAACCGTGACTGGCTGCTCCTGTTCTACAGGAAGTAGAGAAGATGCTGACGGTGGCTTCTAAAGCCAAAGCAGGAAGCAACCTATTCAGAGGAATTGGAGACAATGGTACACACACACACACACACACACACACACACACACACACACACACACACACACGCATACATTTTTCCTGTTTTAACACATTCTGGTGTGTGTGTGTGTGTGTGTGTGTGTGTGTGTGTGTGCAGGGCTGATCTCCTACACCGAGTACCTCTTCCTCCTCACCATCCTCACCAGTAAGTTATTAAAGTACTCCACTCCACTCCACTCTCATCCATTTCCACCGCTTGCTGATCTTGATATCTGAAACCACAACTGGTAGACGATGCAATAAAAACAATAACTATACTGGAGGTTAGTGTTCATGTTGGAGCGAAGTGACCTTGTTAACATAAACCTTTCTAAGAGTTTGAGAAACGCTGGTCAGCTAGGAGTGGAATGGTATAAAGGGAAGTAATGGTAACAGCAACTCCTACTAATAATGGAGTGTTTTCCGTGATTTCAGAGCCATGTACAGGATTCAACATCGCCTTCAAGATGCTCGACATCGACGGCAACGAGCAGGTGGACATAAAGGAGTTCGAGAAGGTGAAGCACTGATGTTCACACTGTTACCCTTTAAAAGCTCACCTTGTCATTAATAACAAATTACATTGATAAACAAATTTTCCTCACCTATTAAGAGAACTAACGACTTTGCAGTTCTTATATTTAAAATTTGACATACTGTGTTGGGTGTAATCCTGTTTTGGCTCAGGTGCTCGCAAATGGACACAATCGCAACAGTCTCGGTCTCCATGACGACGGTTAAAGCTAAACCAAGGAGCGTTTTTTTTTTCCCTTCCCTCCCCCGCTCTTCTCGTCCCATGCACCAGTGTGACTCCTCCAAGCGTCTTGTCCCTTTACGAGCCTAATTTAAACGGTTAGCGTTGTTGGCACGTGGACAAAGTGGTGCATGAGTTTTGAGTTGTTAAGCGTCACCTGTTATGTTACTGTACATGCTTACCTGGAATAAGAAAAGCACCTGGTTTGAAATGTTTAGCCCATTTTCTGGACTCAAGTCTACTTGCTTGGGGAAAATGTATTAGCTGTACATGGAGTGTTTGGAGTTGTACGGTATTATTGCAAATTTTCTTCACTTACCTGAGAAATAAACATTCCAATTTTATCTACTGGAGGAAAAAAAAAACTGTAGATTTTAGATATGGAAATCACCAGGGACCAGTCGATACGATATTATCGCGATTCAGTTTGTATTGCGATTCTGTAAGTATCACGATTTCGTTAAAATTGATTGATTTTATTGATTTGATAGTTTTTTGTTACAATTCTAAACCTAATCCTATATAATTCGCTCCTACCACACAGGATGCCGTGTTGTGTGAATAGTTCTCCTGTAGGACTAAAGAGGAACTGCAATTTTTTTACATTGAATCGCCAAACGAAAGAATCACAATATGTAACAGAACCGATTCCCCGTCCCCACCTTTAGTACGTATGATCATGTACAAACTTTACCAATTTCTTTTATGCCGGCGCATTTTCTATTTAAAGTATGGAGGTGTTAGCTGTACTAATAGAGACGTTGCAGACGTTAAGATGAAATTTATTGCTAGCACAAGTTAGCATTATGATAGAAACCAGAAAGGGAAATAAAATCTACTTCTAAGGTGACCTGCAAGGTTTCGGAGGTTAGAATGCGCAATTGACTCTAGCTATAGGATATTCTATCAGCTCGGGATATGGCTGCTAGCCAAACGCTGGAAATGCAAATAATGCTATGGAAGAAATGCTTATCTATACATTTTAAGTATATAATGGAAGATGGACACTTCCTATTTTTATGATGTGATAAACTTCAACCAATGGAGCGCTCAACGACTAGATCTTAGGCTACATTTGATTAAAACTCCTACATTTCTGATCTCCAACTAAAAATTCAACCAACCAACTTGAAATACCAACAGAAAAGTCTTCTCAACCCCAAGGTCGGCATACAGGGCCATGTCAGTGCAGTTAGTGAAGCAGTGGTGGCTCAAACAGTTAGCGCTCTGGGTTGCTCACTCTAAGGTCGGGGGTTTGAGCCCCTGCACTGCTAAGCTGCCCCTGTTAAATCATTGATCAACTCTATCTGCTCCAGGGGGCGCTGTATCCTGTCCGGTTTCCTCATTCAGCTTGGACACATTTAAATCAATAACACTGACTTTATAACTAAAGTAAATTCAGCAAATCTAACAGGACCGCTGAAGAGTCGAATCAAACGCTAGCACACACTCCTGAGCAGTTCGTCGTCTGGAAAATATGCTAACCATGCTTGGAAATGCAGAACTGTGGGGTGCTGTAGATAACTGACGCTGCCTTGTCTTTTGTTAATGCTGTTCGAGGAATGCTTCTGGTGGACGAGAGGTATGTGCTCCGGCATGATTACTGGAATTCGGATCGATCCGAGGAGCGTCGCGTTTATTAGTCTGCAGCAGGAAGTGGGCTGCCTCGGTCCTGGAGAGCCACAACACAGCGAAACCTGATCATTAACTAATGAGCTGATTAATGATAGTGTTCTTGCTCTAACAAGGGCTGATAGAACAGGAAAAACGCAAACAGTGCAGCAGCGTGGCCGCCGGGCTTCCCCTTTCCTGATCTGCAGACGGGAGAATACATGTTTATTTATTTATTTTCTTAATTACGGATTGTTTTTGTGCATGTACAGTATAAACTAATTCAGGTTATTTGTTCCAAAGCTGACGAAAATCATCAGACAAAGGAAGATTGCTAAAGATGTACCAGAGGTGAGTTCACCCTATCGTTTGCTGCTTGTTCTTCTTCTTTCTGCTCATGTTTTTCAAATAAATGTCCGTATGTCGCTTATAATCTAGTAACGATTCATTCAAACCTTCACGTCATATTTGTATAATGTCAATACATTTTAAATGTTGAAACATGAAATACTGTCGCATTTGTATAGGTGTAAAGTATATTTCCAAAACTCGCACTGCTTGGCCCTGGGGGGGGCGTGGCACAAAAAATACGTCTCCATGCCGTGACCACATGTCATATGTCTTTTGACAGAACACACACATTTATATGTCTCTGCGACAGGGAGTCTGTAAATAGTTTTGGTCCATCCGATCCTTTGTGTCTTTAGACGGCCTTTGACGAAAGCAACGAGCCGAGCACCACGCTGCAGGCCTTCTTCTTCGGCCGGAAAGGACGAAACAAGCTGCAGTACAAAGAGTTTCACAGGTCCGTCTTCATGAGTCTTGCATTTTTAATATTCATTGTCTGACAAACTTCTTATTTTAAATTTCACTGCATTTTCTTAATTATTAATTGATTATTGTCTACCTATGAAGCCTGTGTTTCTGCACCTGAGAGCGTTAATAATCACGCTACATGCAAATGTCACTGATGATGTGTGACACGTGTTTTATCCATCGTAATACTTTATCTGCCAGAACACAGTATTGGTGCAGATTTTTCCTTTAAATTATAATATCCATATAATCCAAAAAATGAAAAATAAAAAAAGTTTATGCAACATGGAAGTGACCGATCTCGCTTCCCTAAAAATTCAAGTTGCAAACTTCAGCCGTTTTGGAGAGATGATTTTATTTGAGCCCCAAAAATGACCATTTTTAGTGTTATAATGTCTCACTTCAAACAATAATCATTAAAGATGCAAATTATTCATATTTATTTATAAGTATTGATATTACAATTGGTGGACGTTTCTAGAAGAATATGCACTGTAACAAGTGTTGTTTAAATAGTTTTTTGGTAAAAAGCTTATAAAGCAAAAAATCTGTAGTGTCCGTAACCATGGCAAATTCATGTTGCGATATCTTAACAGTTTAGCATTTTAGAATGATACACTTTTTCAGGTTTATGTCTTTTCATGTGAAATCTAAATTGGCTGACTTTAAATTGAATCTGAATTGACAATTAAGATCATTTGAACGATTTAAATGATAAAAAGTTACAGACACTAAAACATAAAAGAGCATGAAATTATATTTAGCAAATGTATTTCTTTTTATCTGCTAAAAATATAAATGCGTCTGCATATTTACACAGAAGAAGGGATGGATGGGGTGATGAGAAGTCTGTTATAATAGATTAGAATTTCCACTATAAGTAGTACATGCACATAAATGCATTAAAACGTGTGCTGTGTAAAATACTTTTGTTGATTTGATGCATTTAAAGACTTTAACAGAAATTAAATCGCCTTCTCTCCCACTACAAATAATTGAGAGTGTTTTCCTGGTGTGCAGGTTCATGGAGGATCTGCAGGCGGAGGTGCAGGAGATGGAGTTTCTGCAGTTCTCCAAAGGCATGGACACCATGAGGAGGGAGGACTTCGCTGACTGGCTGCTGCACTACACCAACGAAGAAGACAACGACGAATACTTGGACAACCTGAGGAAGAGAATCCCGACAGGAGAGGTGAGAGGTTTAGTTCACGCTGACATTGGATGTACCGTTTTCGGTTTGAGACCGCGCTTCATCTGTCCCCTCTGTGTCTTCCTGTTAGAGCATCACTTTTGAGGAGTTTAAGGCCTTCTGTCTCTTCACCAACAACCTGGAGGACTTTTCCATCTCGGTGAAGATGATCGCCGACGCCAACAGGCCGATTGGAATGGGTAAGACTGTCCACTGTGTCGGAGCTGCACAGGTTTAACCATGTGACCCCATGTGACTCAGAGGTCCGCACAGGGCGGCTTTTGTTGCGTCTCAGACGCCTGGCCTTAGAAACATTGTAATATTCATTGAGATTCATTTCTTTCTGTGACTTGCACCGTATTGTTAACAAAGTAGTTTTAAATGTCCCAACGTTTATCACATCGACGTCCTGCCCAGACAGTCCGTTACGACGCTGTAACACCCATCATGCTTTGCTTTCGTCTGCAGCACAGTTTAAGAGAGCGGTGAAGATCGCCACAGGACAGGAGCTCTCGGAGAACGTCCTGGACACGGTGTTCCAAATCTTCGACCTAGACGGAGACAACTGTCTCAGCCATAAGGAGTTCATCGCCGTCATGAAGGACCGGATGCTGCGCGGCCTCAGGGTGAGGGACCAAAACTAAACGAGAAATCTGAGTTAAAAGTTAAAAATTCAAGCCGTAAATGTAGTCCAAGTTATCAGTTATACAATGTTAAGCATCAGTATGTGAAGTGTGTGTGTGTGTTTGTGTGTGTGTGTGTGTGTGTGTGTGTGTGCGTGTGCGCTGACAGGTTCAGTCCCAGCAGGGCGTGTCAGGTTTCTGGAGGTGTGTGAAGAAAGAAACACTTAAAGGAGCGCAGGAGGCTCTGAGTCACAGCAGCAGCCCTTTCTGAGACAAAAATGCACCTGTTCCAGGTTCCAGGGGCGGGGCTTGTGGCATTAGGGGTGTGGTTATTCCATGTGGTTGTAATAAATTTATACCAGCACCTGGAGGCTCAGCATGTGGAGACGCGTCACGTCACACTGGTCCATTACATCCGACTGTTGCTGTTTCATCCACATCAAATTTCACAATTCATGTTTGTTTCTGTGTAACTAAAAGTCACATCACAATATAGGAGGGGGAGTCAAAAATTATCCGCACTCTAGCTGTAGAATTTATTCAAATAAAACTTTTAGAAAAGACAAAACCATAATTGTTCAACATAATCTCCTTGCTTTTCAATACACATTTCCATCTGTCAAAAAGTCTTCGTATTCCCTCCATTCACATTCCCTGTCATCCATTTTTTTGCTCGTACCAAAGTTCCAAATGAACCGATGTAACGCGTTGATCCCTGCACAGCAGTGACCGGGGAGACGGGAGCCTCGGACCGAAAGCACTGATGAGACCCAACAGGACGTTTAATGTAATCAGGATTGCGGGTCATTTTTGACTCACCCTCGTATATTAGAACCGATTATCACCACCGTGTCCATCATTTTCTTCCAGGATGCTTTATTATGACTATTATTTGAAATGTTCTGACTGAATGTCCAAACAGCAATTGTTTAAGTTTAAAATGTTTACTGGGACCCACAATCCGCTACGAAAGTGCAATTTACATTTTTTTGGTCCAACCAGAATTTCTAAAAAGGAAGAAAAAAATTCATTCATAATTTTTGTAGAATCTAAGCTGATCGTATAGTTGATAGTCTCGTCGTTCTGGGTTCCACAGGGTGAAGCATTAAGGCACTTTTTACTACATCATTAATAAACATATCCAGGTTTGGGGCTTTTATTGTGAAATCTGAAAGTGTATATGAAAAATGAAATATTTTTAAATCCCAGTGCCTTAGATTTTATAAGTCATTTGTGCCAGCTTTTTCGTTGGGTATTTTGTTTTGTCATTTACTTTTTTTTTTTTATTATTATTATTTTTTTAAAATATATATTTGGTACTCTAAGGTTGGTTTTGGGTGCTTTCATGCCTTTTAGTCTGAATTGGTGACATTTTGGAACTTTTAGTTCATATTCTGTTTGGTTTGGTTTGGTTTTTCTCTTAAACACTCCAAAAAGTGAAAAAACACTGGCTGGGGTGTGTGTGTGGGACAGAAAACACGCGTGTAGACTGATGAGGTGATCAGAGATTTTGACGGTGGAGGAGGAAAAGAAAGCGTATCTCGCCAAGCCACACTCAAGTCTGCACGTACCATGTATTTCGAAGGATTTGACTCTTTAGGCTCAGTATTGTTCCTCACATCTAAACAAGCACTCCAAGACGCCCAGCACTGTTTGGTTTAGTTCATGTATTTAGCCAGATTCAGGATTAAATCGCTTTCTCACCGCACTGAGTTTGAATTGTACAGTGGATAATTAGTACAGAGGATAATACAGTATAGTGTTTGATTCAAACACTGCATATGTGAAAGCACCCCTGATTGCGCATCTCTCTCTCTCTCTCTTTCTCTCTCTCTCTCTCTTCCTCTTTTTTATTACACTAATCTATTGGGGCAAATGTAAGCAAAAGCCTGTTTACCCAAATGCTTTTCTTGCACACTGGTTTACATTAAAATTAAATGTGCATGTTTCAGAGTGAGTTCAAACTTCTTATTTCTATACTACTACTACTTCTTATAATAGTAGGTGTAGTAGCAGTATTATTATTATTATTATTATTATCATCATAGTGATGATGGTATTAGTAGTGGTAATAATATTAACATTAATAATAATCATAATAGTTGTAATGGTATTATTATAATTAACATTACACTTTATACTAATTGACTTTCAATATAATTTAAAGACTGTCACCTGATGTAAATTAAAACAATTGTACAAAAAAATTAAAGAGAAAAATAAACTATAAAATATATACTATATATAGTATATACAGAGTCAGCCAAAAATACACACTTCAAGAAAAGAAAAATAGTATGATGTATATTTATATAATTATCATATTATATAACAATATAGAATGTATAGCAATAGATTTAGTATTATAATATTTATATATAAATATCTATATAGTAAAAATATATAATACTAAATCTACTGCTATACGTTCTATATTGTTATATAATATAATTATATTCATATCTTTTCCTAAAGTGTGTATAATGTTTTTATTTTATATACAGTATATACACACACACTGTATATAACGATAAAGCGGTATAGAAGAGGAGTGAGTGTGTGTGTATACTATTTTAACTATATAGATATTTATTTATGTGTTTCACGTTTTATTTTCATTTTGTTTTATATAATTTTGTTTTTTAATATCTGTTTTTTTTTTAACAAAGCTAAACAACTAAAGTTAGTCAGAGAAACTAGCAACAATAAAACTTCTCTAAACTTTTTTTTCTCCCCAAGCACAGAAGCGTCCGTTGGTGACGTCACGCGCTTTCTCGCGCTCTCGCTGCTGATTGGACAGAAGGTGATGCGCGAGGCCGGTCGCGCTCGGGCGCTATAAATATCGTTTTTAAATTTTAAATCGAAATAAACTGAATTTCTGCAACGGCAAGAAATAAAGAGCATATCTAACTGCTGCATATTTGTGAATGAAGGCCGCAGAGAGAGCCGTAGTGTGACGTCTCCCTGGTGTGTGTGTGTGTGTGTGTGCACGCGGTCAGGATGAGCAGTGGAGAGAGGAAAGGGCGGATTTAGACCTGACTTCAGTGTGTAAGTTATTACAGCCGGGTGCTGAAGTGTTTCTGAGGTAAGTTAGTGAGCTCGCTCTGGGGCGTCAGGTTTCACCACACACACTGTGTGAAATACGTGTACTAGAGCATTAAACAGCGTGTTAACACAGCACGCGGAACTGTCTAGTGCAAGAGTGTGTGGAATAAAATAATAATAAATAGGCTAATTTAGATGCTTAAACTTACCCCAGTGACAAACAAGACTTAAGTTTATTATCTTAAAAATAATATGAGAGAGAGAAAAAATAATAATGTGTCCAAAAAATAAATAAATGTGAACACAGCGCGTGCTCTCGCACTAGACTGTGTGTGTGTGGTGTGTGTGTGTGTGTGTGGAGCACCCCAGCTTACCGAGGCTACTACACAGTGTGGGAGTGTGTGCTAGTTTGGGACTGACGCGTCTCAAGTGTCGCGCTGAACACGCTAGCTTAGCTTCACCATCATGCGTTTTTAATATCGATTTTTTCCTGTTTAGACCGCGAGAAGGAGAATCAAAGATTGTTGGGGTTGTTTTGAAAAATCAGATACCCCGAAACAAACCGCAAGACGTGACCGTTTCCATTCCCCATCTTCCCTCCGGGCTGCGGCGGGAGATGATGGCCGGCGGTGCGCTCCAGCAGACCGGGATCCCGGTGCCGGTGCTCTCGGCTCAGGAGCAGCGGCACGAAGACGGGGAGGAGGAGGAGGAAGAGGAGGAGGAGATCCCGCAGTTGCCGCCGCCACCACCACCGCCGCCGCCGCTGCCGCCCTCGCACATGGACTCGGAGGCGGTGGATTCCCGCAAAAGACCGCTGGAGACCCCGACTGAGGCGGGAAGCACCAAGCGCACCAACACCGGGGGTAAGAGGAGCGGAGAGACGCCCGACTCCTCACCACACACACACGAGCAAGTGCACGACTTTATTCCACAACAAATAAACAAAACAAATTAAATCATTCATTCATTAAATAAACACTCTGTCAACAGGTCAGAGAGGTAAGAGGTCTTTTTATTCTTCTTTATTAATAACAAAATGACAATTACAATATTGAGAGAATAAAAGTATAACAGGTGTAAAAACCTGAATTATACAGTGAACTGTTAGCTATCCACAGTTGACAGGACAAAAAATAAAGAAATAGAAGATATACAGTATAAGCAAACATAATGAAGAAAATAGAAATGAATTATAACTACAGACAAAGATAAACCAACAACAAAAAATAAATAAACAAAAGAAGAGAAAAATAGAGAAAATGAACTAACTAAATGTTAAACAAAATAATCAGTGTTTCATTGATTAAATCTGAATGAGGAGACAATAACAGATACGATTTGTGATTTTCTAAGAGATTTCACGAGTTCAAGAGGTTTAAAATTTGAATTATACAATTAACTATACAAAGTTAACAGAACAATAAATAAATAAATAAAGGTGTACAGTATTGTATGAGCAAACGTAATAAAGAATGTGTAAATAAATTATAACAATAGACAGAATAAACCAACGAACCAAAAATAAATCACTAAATAAAATAGAGAAAATAAACCAACTAAATGTTGAAAATAATCAGTGTTTTATTGATTAAATCTGAATGTGGAGACAATAACAGAGAAGATTTGTGATTTTCTATGAAATTTTATGAGAAAATCAAGAGGTTTAAAACTTAAATTATACAATTAACTATCCACAGTTGACAGAACAAAACAATAAATAAAGGTATAAAGTATAAGCAAAGTTAACAAATAATATGTTGATAAATAATAACCACATGCAGAATTAAAAAAATAAGTTAAATAAATAAATTAATTAAATAAACTGACTAAATGTTGAATTTTCACTGATTAAATCTGAATGTCCAGCCAATAACAAATAAGATTTGTGGTTTTCTATTTTCTATTAGGTCAAGAGTCCCCCC
>JAAGKR010006467.1:0-37034 GCA_011419295.1 Clarias macrocephalus
AGCTGTATCCAGGAGGACTCGCTTCATTTAGAGCTACATACTCGTCCTGTTTAATCCAGGTTTCTGTTAAACATAATATATCAAACTCCTGATCTGTGATAGTTTCATTAACAATAACTGCTTTAGATGCGAGAGATCTAATATTTAACAGTCCGAGCTTCAGATCAGAGGTGCGGCTGCGCATTCAGTGTGATCTGAGTTTGTGGTATCTATGTTAATTAAATTACTAAAACAGACTTTCTGAGTCTTTCTAAATGTATGTTTATGTTTATCTCGGGGAACAGACTCAGTCTCAATATGATGAACCCTGAGTGACGACTCTATGCAGCTAGCAGACGGTTGGTTTAGCCTGTCTGTCTGCTCCCTGGCCTTGGCTCTGGATTGTCACCGATTAACTCTGCCTCTTCTGAGACTATGTGCTATACTACAAGAAATGAGAGCAGCACCTTCCCGAGTGGGATGGACACCGTCCCACCCTAACAGACCAGTTTTGCCCTCAAAGGTCTTCCAGTTGTCTATGAAGCCCACGTTGTTTTCGGAGCACCACCTGGACATCCAGCGGTTCAGCGACCATAACCTGCTGTAAGCTATGTTGCCACGTCTCATTGGGATGGGACCAGAGCAAACTACTTCTTCGGACATCGCCTTCGCTAGTTACCCTTGCTAACCTCTGACCTATGCTGTCCTAGAGCCCTGAGATTACCTGCTATGACCGGTGCTCTGGCTCCCGGGATACACCTGACCAAGCTAACGTGAACAGCCTTTGCATTAGTATGGAGCATTAAATATGTGTGTGTGTGTGTGTGTGTGTGTGTGTGTGTGTGTGTGTGTTTAAAGGTGAATCTACTTACAGTAAGTCTAAATTATAGTATTTCAATATTTATAATTTTTGTTATAATCAGAGGCACTATGTCACACACACACTAAAAATGCCCACTAGACACTTCCTACTGGCTACCTTAAAGTAGTGTGCTACTTTAAGGAACGTTTACTGTTTCTGCAGTACCTCAACTCACCACCTCAACACCATAGAGTATTGTTATGTCATGTTGTGTTTGCTGCACTGTCACTTTGTCGCTCTTGTTGCACATTTGCACGTGCACTTTTTTTTGTCTGGATTTTTTTTAAAAACATAGTCTTCCTCTCTGAGTTGTACATTTATGTTGCATGTAGCACCTCGGTCCTGGAGGAACGTTGTTTCGTTTCACTGTGTACTAACTGTATATGGTTGAAGTGACAATAAAGCCGACTTGAACTTGAACTACAGAAATTAAAGAATGTCAGTGCCCTCTAGGGTTTCCTTACAGTAATTAAAACAAAATAAAGTGCCCACTAGGGTGTCCCTAAAGAACGAAAGCATAGAAAACAGCCCCCTAGGCTGCACCTAAATTATTTACAGCAAGATAATAAAGTGCCCTCTAGGTTGCTCCTACAGTAGTTAAAGCAGGATAAAAAATCCCCCAGACTGTCCCTGCCGTAACTAATACATGAGGAAGTGCCCTAAAAGTGCCCCTACTGTTATCAAAACATGTGATAACAAGTGCCCTAGAGGATGCTTCTACAGTAATTAATTCTTGTTAAAGTGCACTGTGCACTGGGTGTACCTACAGTAATAAAAGCATGATAAAGTGCCCTCCAGGGAGTTCTTCCAGGCTTTGTGATGCAGTGCCCTATAGGGCTCCTGACATGCAAGTAAATGAGATGAAGCGCCCTCTAGACTGCCCCTATAGTAGATTAAAAATTATAAATTGTTGTGTTGATAAAGAGCATGTGAAGCAGCATTCTATAGGTTTTTCACATTATGATGAAACGAGCCTTTGAAGAACACGAGGTTTGAGCTGATGATGTTCTGCAGATTATCTGTGCTCTCCAGAGGACAACGTCTACAACATCAGCTTCTCCCGCTTCAAAATCCGAGACCTGGAGCGAGGATCCGTCATCCTGGACCTGAAACGCTACTGTCCAACAGGTGTGTGTGTGTGTGTGTGTGTGTGTGTGTGTGTGTGTGTGTGTGTGTGTGTGTCTGGGCAGGTTTACTATACGATACATGAAAGAAGTATCCCACAAAATTCATGTTTTCTCTTAAACTGTCTGTTTATTAAGAAGCATTACTACGACTAATAATCATTATATATTTCTTTTCCAGTGAAGTTCATTTTAATACAGCAAACACTCACTCATCATCTGTACCGCTTAATCCTGTATTCAGGGCCACTGGGGGGCGGAGCCTATCCCAGGAGACTTAGGGCAGAAGGCAGGGTACACCCTGGACAGGGTGCCAATCCATTACAGTGCGCACACACTCTGCGCAATTTTGGGAATGCCAATTAACCTATATGTCTTTGGACTGTGGGAGGAAACCGGAGTACCTTGAGGAAACCCACCAAGCACGGGGAGAACATGCAAACTCCATGCACACAGAGCCGGGAATCGAACCCGGAGCCCGGAGGTGCAAGGCCACAGTGCTGACCACAACACCACCGTGCCACCCAATACAGCAAACAATTTTCATAAAATAAAGTGCTGTACACACTGGGGTGTCTTTATCTAACTGACTAACTAAATGAATAAATAAATGAATAAAAAATAGAATCTAATTATATGCCAATTATTATATGCAATAATACACAGAACAAAGTGAAAAATTATCCCATTTGATTTCTTAATATTAAAGTAAATAATTAATACATTTTTAAAACATTATATCACCAGCTGCTTCTAGAAATATTTATGTATGTTCAATAAATTTATGATCATAATGTTTGAGAAAAGCATGTTTTAACATAAAATATTATATTATCATATCACATTGCACTGCATCCAGTGGGGCTGAGGTAGCTTCTTGGGTTCAAACCCCAGAACCACCAAGTTCCCACTGTTGAGCCCTTAACTGCTCAGGTGTATAATGAGATAAAATAGAAGTCACTCTGGATAAGGGCGTCTCCCAATGACGTTAATGTAGAATGTCACTCGGCCCTGCATCCGCCTTTTAAAGTTGTGACCTGGTGGGTGGAGTCAAGTGGGTACCGCCTAGCAAAAGATAAAGATGTTTCTCTTTTTCCATTTACCCTTATCTCTGACCACAGCTCTGAGATTCTCTCTCTCACACACACAGAAATTAAAGCTGTGATGGAAACGGAAGCGGGACGTTTTATTCAGTATCGTTTCACACCTTCGTTTCTGAACCTGAGAGAAATTGGAGCCACGTACGTCACGTCTTCCTGTTTAAAGTCAGATTGAGAGTTTGATTGAAAAGTGCGGCTGCATTATAATCTAACACTGCTGGTGTGTGTGTGTGTGTGTGTGTCAGGCTGGAGTTCACAGTGGGCAGTAAAGCGGTGAACGGGTTCCGGCTCATCGAGAGACACTATTTCAGAGAGCTTCTCCTGAAGACCTTCGACTTTGAGATCGGCTTCTGCATCCCGTACAGCAGGAACACCTGCGAGCACATTTACAGCCTCCCGGACCTCGATGCACACACCAGTAACACGCACACACACACACACACACACACACACACACACACACACACACACAAATACATATGTCCTTAATATTATCACATAGTTAAGAGCTCAGAAGTGTGAAGTGTTGTCTCTCTCTGTTTTCCAGTTGAAGAGATGATCGCTCACCCGTTCGAGACGCGGTCTGACAGTTTCTACTTCGCTAACCATAAGCTGATTATGCATCACAAAGCCGAGTACTCCTTCAGCGAGACACGCACAGAGTGATCAACCAACCTGCTGTTGGAAAAGCATTTTATTCTTTTACTCTTTGATGGAAATGAAACTGTTTCCCCTTACGGTTTTCAGTAAAGAAAGTGTGTGTAATGTCTTTAACATCTTATTACTCAGTACTGATAAATAAAGACCTGTTCCTCTGTGTTCAAAGTCTGGATTAAGAAAGTATTAAAAACAGAGAAATCACAGAAGTTTATTATGTTTTCTGAAGAACCTTTCGAATATAAACCCTTTTATACTTCCACAATGCAGAGACTCCACTGCAGGTCAAAGGTCAATCCAGAATTTTGACCTTGTGGTAGTTAGGGGTGTTATTCAGTCAGTGAACATTTATTTAAGAGTTTTACATATTTATTTCTGTTATTACATTATTTGAAGGTGTGGGTTTATGAAACAGAGACTCATACAGCTCTGTATAAAGCTTCTGGCCAAAATAAATACAGCAGTACCTCTGCATACCCATTTAATCTGTTCCAGAGGTGAGGTCTTCATTCTGCAAAACACATGTTTCCATTGGAAATAACGATAATGCAGATAATTCGTTCCAGCCACCCAAAAATATTACCAATATTATCAATTTCCAACACTATAATCAAACCTTTGCATAAACAAACAATCAAAACATTTAGAAAAGACATAATGAAGTAAAATATGAAAAAATAGACATTGAGCCTCACTTAACCTTAATTTCTGAGTCCTCTTGGCACCGGCTGCTTAAAAAAAACAACAACTGAAAGCGGCTACCTTTTCTTCTTGCTACCGTCCTTGATAAAATTCTTGAGACTCATAATGTCTTCACTAACTCTTGCACAAAATGAAAACACACACACACACACACACACACACACACACACACACGCACACACAAAGTAAACCCTCTTCGCTTGGCTTTCCACTGATGCAAACACGTTTTGAATGCCTCCTGGGTGTACGTGAGACTTAGCCGGCGTTAACCAGGTTTGGCTCAGTTTGGTCACTCGCATGGCGAAACTGCTTTGTATGCCAAGGCCAAAACCACAAAATCATAACCATTCATTAACTCATCTACTTTACTGCTTTATGCTGTGTACAGGGTCGCGGAGCGCCTGGAGGTTTTCCCAGGAGCAGAGTTGTGTATAACGTGTTACTGTGTTACGCGTTACTTTTCCTGATAACGCAGTAATGTAACGCATTACATTTTAAATGCATGTAATTTGATTACAGTTACCGATGTCGATAACATGAGGTCACTAGCGTTACAAATGTGTTTAAAAATTATTCAAAATAAAAATCACGTTTTGCGCGGCAGCATCAGTCAACGCGCATGCACTTTAATCAATCGTTGGAGAGCTTTGTAGTTTTACATTTGATGTTTTAACAGGGTCACTCTTTTTGCACCACAGACACACGGACACGAGGCGAGGTCTTACGGGGAAAAGGATCATTTTATTTAGAAAAAACAAGGAAGTAGAGGGTTAAAGAAGGGAGGAAGAGAAAAGGGACGATTTTTAACCCAGAGAACATTAGTTAGTTATCGCCAGCCGGCTCGACATAGCCCCTTCACGCACCTGCAGAAGGGGAGGACGCCTACGTAGGGAGCCTACAGAGTGATCGAGGAGCGACAGATCGAGGTTGAGGTGTAGCCCATCACAGGCGCATGACGTGACAGATGTTTTCAAAATAACTTGAAAGTAACGTAATTAGTAATCTGTTTCGTTTTTACATGTAATGTAGCACACGCTATGGGCAATTTGAGGACGTCAGTTAGCCTAATGGGCATGTTTTGGACTGTGGGAGGAAACCGGAGACACCGGAGGAAAACATGCAAACTCCATGCACACAGACCTGAGGTGTGAAAAATGATTAATTAATAAAAGTATAAACTGTTTTTTTTTTTATATAAACACAATGTTGCTTCATGATTCTCTGGGTAATATTCTCTCTCTCTCTCTCTCTCTCTCTCTCTCTTAAATAAACTTTTTACGTCTAATTATAATTTTTTTAACTTAGACCGTCGCCTGCTTTATACGTCACCAAGATACTTTGGGGACGGGAAATGTAGTGTGTCGTAGTAGTACTGTATTGTCGCGTAAATATGACGTCCCCAGTGACGACACGTTTTCGGTCTTTAGCCAACGCTACGCAGCTCGTTTTTTAGTTTTGGCAAAATCCTCGGCTTTATTTGTGTTCAGTGTTTTTGTATTTAGTTTCTTTGGTAGAGCTCGGCTGGTGGTCGCTTTCCGTGAGGAGTGAGATTGTGTTCTCTCCCTCGCGGGGGAACAAAGAGGTACGTGTTTAGCATGTTAGCTAACAGTAAGCTAGCTAATCCACTTAGCCTCTGTCCGTCTTGCTCGCGCGCAGCGGCTCTAGCTCCTTTTATCATTTAGTGTTTTAAAACAGCTTTATTTCGTAAATGTGGGTAATTTGGTGGTCATCCGGCGGTGAGTTAGTGAGTTAGCTGGTTAGCGTTACTAGCATTTCAGTCAGAAGGCCGTGTGGGGAACTAGCAACAGCTGCGCGCGCCATGTTCCACTACTGTGTGGGATTTAATCTTTATAATATTAATAATAATAATACTAATAATCTCTTACAGTTCAGTGGTTTAAATATAATCTGATGTTTTAATAGTGTTTTATAATCTCATTAGTGTGCCAGTGATCACCATGCTATGCCATACAGTGCTAGTTAGTTAGTGAGACTAGCTCATGAGGAGATGAAGTTATGTTGTGTAACTTCAGCTCATGTTCTTTCTGAATATAAAGGTGTAAATCAGAAAAGTTTAAACATTAGCGACAAATCAGATCTTAAACCTGTCTCTTTATAAACTCAAAAGTGCAGGTTATAATGGTGATCAGGATTACATTCACGGCCAGTATATTATTATATAGTATATTCACTATATCCATTATTTCTTTTCTCCTTATCCTGATCTCCTGAGCTGTTCCTCCAGTCTGAGTGTGTGAGAGAGGTAATGATCACCTGGCGGGAGTTTCAGCACCACCTGTTGAGCTTTATTTTAGCTCACATCTCAGTATATCTGCTTCTTCAGCTGAGGTGATCCTGGAGACATGGCCACGGGCTTAATCACTCACTGCAATCCTCACACACACACACCTTAATGTAGACACTTATCTTATCTTCCTGGGCTGATCAGTGTATCTGATCATTGTATTGGCCCATGTGGAATCAGTGGGATAAAGTGTGTGTGTGTGTATATAATGAGTACCTTTAGAAACTCTGATCAGTTCTTGGCCCCGCGCTCGCTTCATTAGGAAAGAGAAAATGACGAGCCATGAGACAATATTCCTGCCATCTTTATTAAGCATCGTCAGTTTTGCAGAAGTGACGAAGTACAAATTAAAACAAAATGGAGGACAAAATTAAATAAATTATCCTGCTCATCAGATAGATGAGTTTAGATATATAATCTACAGTGTGACTGATTAGCAGGTTGTGAGTTCAAATCCCGGTGTCATCATGCACCGCGGTGCTGTGTGGCGGGCCCTTACTATCCTCTTTCTGTCCTCTGTTTTCTGACACACGAGCGCTGAACTGTACAGTTACACATGATGACGTTATCACCTGTCTGTGTTGTGTTCCGTCTCCTCCAGAGCAGAGATGTATAACGGGATCGGACTGACCACGCCGCGCGGCAGCGGCACCAATGGCTACGTGCAGAGGAACCTGTCGTGCGTTCGGGCCAAGCGCAACCGAGACGATCACGGACCGAAGGACGAGAAGGACAGGGAGAGGCTGGAGAGCCAGCTGAACCGACAACCCAATGCTGACATCCTGGAGCATCAGAGGAAGAGACAGCTGGAGGTCAAATGTGCTGAACTGCAGGACATGATGGAGGAGCAAGGGTGAGGGGTCACGTCAGGGGTCATCACTACAGCTCCTGAAAGGAAAAAAAAATTATAGAATTCACAGATTGTGTCTTAAATATAACAAGGTCATAAAGATGGATCAAGTTAAACGTTAGTTTCTGAATCACAATTCTTCTGCATGCTAATACATGCATCACCACACTGACTCCAAAATCTTATTTATTTATTTATAATAAAGACGCTCAGTTCGATCAGCCAGAGGCAGGTTTTGGCTGGTTGTCAGTTTGATCAGACATTATCAAACTAATCATGTGCTGCAACAGAAATGCGTTTTTATGTTGTTACATTATCAAAAGTCACACGCAGTAAACATCCTCCAAAAAGTCTTTTTCTAGCGCATGTTCAAAAAGCTCAAGACTTTGAAGGTGAATGATCAGGTAAAACACCGCCATTTCTTTATAATCCTACAGGTGGCGCACTCTGAACTGTTAACACAGTGGCGTCCTGTGTGGCAGGAGTGAATTATTTGCTTTATTTTTAGAAATTTTTATTTAGAAATAATAATTATGGTGGGTGACAGAGATACACTAATGTAAAAACTAATGTTATAAGGAATGTGCTACATTTAATTACTCACGTTCAGTCGTGAAGCTGGTGAGTAAAGATGTAAAGGTGTAAAACGTTTTTTCTAAAGGTTTATGATATTAAAATCGTAACAAAGTGGGTGGGGGGGAAATATTTTTATAAAATCTTGACATTTACAGAATTTCAATATTAATCTAATTGGCATTGAGGCGACATCATACTGGCAGGTGACTGCTGGTTCACACCTCTAATGCTCATCGTGGTATTTTGACACTTTTTCTTATGAGATCTCACACCATTGCAAACATGTTCAATATTTTTTTCTAAAGAAGAATTGAGTAGTTTTACACTCGTTCCTAAAATGATAAAATTTAGAGAATAGAGATTTTAGAAGTTTTTGAAGATGTTAGACATCATTGTATACAACTGTAGAAGAATGTTTATATTATTTGACTCGTATCGGTCAACCTATTTAAACATCGCTTGTACACGGGATGATCAGATACGTAATCGTGTAGTATTATGTCACAATCATTTTTGATTGTGTAAAGCTGCTTTGCGACAATGACAATTGTTAGAAGTGCTATACAAATAAATTTTAATTGAATAGTGGATGGATATTTATATAAATAAGTTTTCTGTAAAAGCACAATGAGGTGTAATTGTGAAGATCATACTAACGTTGCTGTGGGTGTAAACATGAGGGCGTGGCACTGACGAGGTGTGTGTTTTCTCTCGGTCAGTTACTCGGCTGAGGAGATCGATGAGAAGGTGAGCAGTTTCCGCATGATGCTGCAGGAGAAACAGGATCCTCCTCCGTCTGCTGCCGAGAAACCAACGTGAGTGTTAATGACTCTGACGCCGTACTTGGGCTCACACACACCGTCACACACTGTACACAGACTTGGTGTTCCAGCTAGACGGATGTGGCGCTCTCGCTTCCCGTCATGCTGAAGGCTGTGTTCGTGAATAAATGTGATATAAAATCTATCAGAGAACGAACATTACAGACCAGTGTAGCGAGCTAACGTCAGCTGGAGTAGAGTTATTAGAAATGCATTGAAATTGGTTTGTCATGAGAGAGAACAGACAGCAGCGCCATTGTTGAAATATTAAAACAACATTTTTCTACTAAAAAAGTGTCAGATATAAAGATTATTTAACAGTTCAGTGGATGAACTGTGTGTTAGATAAAACACTGTTACAGGAATCCCGGTAGTGTTGGTGCTCAGTGACTGCATCACCACCACTGTTCACATGCGTGTGTAGCGTGTACATGAGTGCCTTCACGTGTATGTATAGTTAAAGGCGATATCCTTAAACATACTCCTTACAAATAATCTTAATGAAAATGTGAATTAAATGTGATGTGCTGTCCATCAACAGGACAGACATTAGACACAGAGTTTAGTAATGTGAACACACGGCTTGAACCAGATGTGAAAGTCAGCCGTATGTAAACACAGAAGTGGGCTTTGTTTTTCAGTATTAAAACTAGATACAAGATGTCGTGATGTCACTGGCGCCGTCTGTCCTCTGACTACTCCGATCTCATCTTCTGAACTGCACAACCAAAGCTGATGAAGTAGGCAGGCAGGCATAAGGGTTACAGTTGGCATAGTCTCTGAAATATCAATAATATTAGGCCTAGAACGAAGACATTAGTGTGAGGGACAGAGACACTGAGTCTGAGAGAGCGATAAACAGAGAGAGCGGGTCTCAAACGCTCGCCACGCTCCAACTGAAAGCAGGAAGAGGCGGAGTGCAAGAGGGAACAAGTGAGGGAGAGATGCTGAAAAGTTCCAGGAGGAGGTGAAGAGGTACGAACGTCAATGTCCCAGTAATTTATTAATATTTTTTGGGGTTGGTCGCAAACCAGCCTGGTGTATCCTGCCACCTGCTGTACCGGAGAGTGTAGATGCATAAACAGAAGTATATATCATTAGTTTTACTAAAGTGAGATCTGGCCAGTGGTGGAGACGTGACGCAGACATACACCGGCTCGGTACGAAAGCCAAAAACAGGTTTGGAATAGAATGAAACAGGAGTGTGGTGCATTTTAACGTATAACGTATATATAACTAACATGTCTTTCTTTCTCTTTACCCTGCAGTGTGACGGAGACGCACGCTCTGGCTGCCGCCAACCAGCAGAAGAACGACCGGCTCAGGGAGGCGTTCGGGATCGGCTCGGACTACGTGGACGGCTCGTCTTTTCACCCCGAACGTAAGGAGCGAGAGAGAGAGAAACGCGAGCAGGAGAAGCTGGAGAGGGAGCGGCTGCAGCAGCAGAAATACCAGTGAGTGCATGAGAGAGCGCGCGGGCACACGCGGGCCGGCGGGAGACAGACAGAAGCACATCATGCCAGTGTAGGATTGCCAGTGCACACTCTTCAAATTCTTTGATCTTTATTTCCCCTCCACAGGATTATTGAAGACTCTGATACAGATTCCTCACCTACTCGAAAACAGAGCCGTAAGAAGAAAAGGAAGAAAGGGAAAAGTAAAGAGAGGTAAAAACAAACAGCAGTAGAATAATGTCAGCGCTGTACTGGTTGATTTATTAGACTGAGTCTTCATGATGTTTTCCCTCTCAGCTCTGAAAGTCCGTCTCCATCACCTCGGAGAGAAAAGAAGAAAAACAAGACAAAGAAAAAGAAAAGGTGTGTTTGGGAAGGTTCGCGCTTCCTAGTCGATCACTTACAAAGCATCATGAATTAAAAATAATATATATATTAATGTGTGTGTGTGTGTTTAGGGAGCGGTCAGTGCAGAGTGACCACAGCAGGTGAGTCCTGCCATCTCAAAACTACAAATTAGACAGTTTCTGCTGTGTAATGTCCTTAATTTAACTCGAGCACATGTTTTTCTGTTTTTTTTTTTTACTTGTGTGTTTTTGTGGTCCGTGCTTGACAGCTCATCAGAGGAGGGCCCTGAGATAAAGAAGAATAAAAGGAAGAGGAGTAGTGAGAACGAGACTCCGCCCCTTACGAAAAGCCGGCGGCGGCGCAGCAGGTCGTCCAGCTCGGCTCACAGGTAACCGCGCATGAGGTCTTTATTTTTTTTCCTATCTCGTTATACATCTGAGCAGTTCAGGGCCTCGGTCAAGGGCCCAACAGGGACAACTTGGTGGTTGTGGGATTTGAACCTGGGACTTTCCGAACGTAGTCCAATGCCTTAACCACTGAACTACCCCTGACCCTACTGTAGTGCAGCACCTGGTTTGTCCTAATGCGTTTTCTAGTTTCTATGGTAACAGCAGTGTGTGTGCTCGTCATTCAGCAGGTCACCGGTCGCAGTAAAAGAGAAACAGAGCGACCTGTCTGTAGCCCGGCCAGATGAGGGGAGGAAGGGCAGATCACCTGATCGCAGGGGGCGCCACAGAGACAGTCCAGAGAAGGGGGAGGTGAGACAGGTAAGAATTAACGATACTGTTGTCCAGTGGTGAGTGTGGCCAGGTGACGTTTTGTTAACAGGAACGTTATGTTCCCTCTGTCGTTCAGAAGTCCTCGAGACATTCCAGATCCCCTGACCGGAGCAGGATGGACCGGGAGAAGGAGCGAGGGAAAGAAAAGGCTCAAAAAGGGCGCCATGATTCGTCGTCTTCTTCTCGGTCTCCGCCTCCTAAAAATCATAAAGACAGGCGGGTACACAGCGAGGAGCGAGACAGAGAGAAACCTTCTCAACGCAAACGACACGACTCGTCTTCTCCATCCCCGTCTCCGAAACGCCAGAGAGACAGGAGGCAGCCGAGCGCCGAGAAAGAGCGAGAGGACGAGAGGAAGAAGAGGGACAGCAAACCCCAGAAAAGACACGACTCATCCTCGTCGTCATCGTCGCCGCAGAGAGACAGAGTGCGGAGAGGATGCAGCAGTGGCAAGGAGAGGGCGTCTTCGCCCGCACGTCCCGCAGACAGAGACAGAGCGCGGGACAGAGACGCCGCTCCGCAGTCGAGCCGAGTCAGAGAGAGCGAGAAACGGAGAGAGAGAGCGCGATCCAGCGACTCATCTGTCTCACCTTCCCGCCACTCGCCACGTGCCAACGGAAAGCAGAAAGAGGCGGAGCGAGCGAGGGAGAGGGAGCGAGAGGAGACGAGAGAGAAGGTGCGAGAGGAGACGAGAAAAAAAGAGCGAGAGAGAGATGCCGAGAAGGTTCAGGAGGAGGTGAAGAGAAAAGAGCGCGAGAGCAACAGAGAAAAGGGACGAGAGGAGACGAGGAGAAACGACCGAGAGACGCAGAGAGAAAAGGGACGAGAGGAGACGAGGAGAAACGACCGAGAGACGCAGAGAGAAAAGGGACGAGAGGAGACGAGGAGAAATGAGCGCGAGAGCAATAGAGAAAATGGACGAGAGGAGACGAAAAGAAACGACAGAGAGACCGAGAAAGAAAAGGGACGAGAGGAGACGAGGAGAAACGAGCGAGAGACGGAGAGAGAAAAAGGACGAGAGGAGGCGAGGAGAAACGAGCGCGAGACGGAGAGAGAAAAAGGACGAGAGGAGGCGAGGAGAAACGGCAGAGAGACCGAGAGAGAAAAAGGACGAGAGGAGGCGAGGAGAAACGAGCGAGAGACAGAGAGAGAAAAAGGACGAGAGGAGGCGAGGAGAAACGGCAGAGAGACCGAGAGAGAAAAGGGACGAGAGGAGGCGAGGAGAACTGGGCGAGAGAGTGACAGAGAAAGGGAGCAGGAGGGGGTGAAGAGAAAAGAACAAGAAGACAGGAGATGCTCCGAAGAAAGACGCTCCGAGAAAGACTGCGAATCGGGAGAAAGGAGGACAGAGCGATATAAAGCCAAGACGGAGACAAGGGACAAGAGGGTGAGGGAGGACGATAGGCAGGGAAGAACCCGAGAGAAGAGTCCACTGGAGAAAGAGGGAGAAAAAGCTCAGAGCAAGGAGAAGGAGAGAAAGAAATCGAAAGGTTCGAGCAGCAGCAGTGACGACGACGACAGCAGCAGCAGCAGCAGCGACAGCAGCAGCAGCGACAGCGACTCTGACAGCTCCTCGTCCTCATCTTCCTCCTCCTCTTCCTCCTCATCGTCCTCATCTTCATCCTCTGAGGATGAGAAGGCGGCGAAAAGTAAAGGGGTGCTTCCCGCCGTCATAGCGCAAGCCATGGCCCGGAGAGGGCAGGAGAAGGGAAGGAATGATGCAGATGGGGAGAGCTCCGCCCCTGTAACCACACAGGCTCCGCCCACCACAAAGGACGACAGGGAGAGAGCCGGGGTCAGGGAGTCTCCTCAGGAGAAAGATCGAGGAAGAGAGAGGTACACTCCCACCGAGATCTCCAGTCCTCCTCCGTCTCCTCCAGCACGAAGAAGGTACAGTCCTGAGGAGAAGACGCCCGCCCAGGGCAGGGAGCGGGGGGGCGACCGGTGCATGCCCTCGAACCGAGACGAGACCAGGGCGAGCGAAAGAAAGCGACCCTCTCCATCCACAGCCCGGGACAAGGAGAGCCAAAACAAGAGAGTTTCATCGCCATTACGTTCTCCCTCACGTTCTCCGTCACGGCAACGACCAGATCCTCCACGAGGAGGAAGGAGAGGGACACCGCCCTCACGGCGAGACAGGGAGAGAGAGCGGGAGAGAGAACGAGAGAGAGACAAGGAGAGAGAACGAGACCGAGAGAGAGACCGGGAGAGAGACCGAGACCGGGAGAGAGACCGAGACCGGGAGCGAGAGCGCGAGAGAGAACGGGAGCGAGAGCGCGAGAGAGAACGGGAGAGAGACCGAGACAGGGAGAGAGACCGAGTGAGACCAGGCGATAGAG
This sequence comes from Clarias macrocephalus, assembly GCA_011419295.1. NCBI lineage: Eukaryota > Metazoa > Chordata > Actinopteri > Siluriformes > Clariidae > Clarias > Clarias macrocephalus. Next base: position 13,897 of record JAAGKR010006467.1, read on the forward strand.
AGAGGGTTCACTCACGAGAAAGGAGGACGAGAAGCAGCCGGTCGCGAAGCCCCCGCAGGCGCTCGCCCCCGTACAGGTAAGTAATGGCACCCCGAACAACACCTCAACAAAGAACAGAAGGCATTAGTGTTGAAAAGAAGTCAATCACCTTTTCTTTTTCTCCACCAGGTCCCGTCGTTCTCCTTCTCCTGCGTCTCGGCGCAGAAGCAGTCGCTCTCTTTCCAGGGAAAAACAGCGTGAAAGGGAGAGAGAGCGTGAAAGAGAGAGAGACCGCGAACAAGAGAGGAAGCGGGAGCAGGAGAGAGAGAGAGAAAGAGAACGTGAAAAGGAGAAGGCGGTGAGATCACCTCCTCATCGCTCTTCCTCCTCTTCCTCTACATCTTCATCCTCCTCGAGTTCATCCTCTTCATCCTCGCCCTCTCCTCAGAGGAAACCCGATCCTCCGAAGGACAGGAAGTGCGAGAAGAGGCAGCGCTCACGTTCGTCCTCACCTCCTCCCGCTCAGGAATCTCCCAAACGCTCCAGACGGCCGACTCCACGCTCCAGGTCTCCTCCCGTCAGCCAATCGGATACCAGGACGACTTCAAAGGGTCGCTCGAGGAGTCAGTCTCCACGGGAGCGGCGCAGGACTCGGAGCCAGGAGCGACCGGTCAGAACGGAGAACGCTGTGAACGGGAGAGAGGAGAAGGAAGTCGCGAAGCAGCGGAAGAGCGACAGCAGGAGCAGCACCAGTTCTTCATCATCCTCTTCCTCATCGTCATCTTCATCCTCGTCCTCTGATAGCTCCGACTCCGAGACGGAGAAAGGGTGAGTGGCCGTGAAGTCTTGGAGACTCATCAGCGTGTCTAGTGAATTTCATGTTCAGTAATTTGAAGTTCATCCAGACTTTAAAGTGTCGGTTTTTAAAAGATTTTTAACAATATTGATTTAGAAGTTATCAAGCAAAGCGATTTTGTAGGATGACCACGACGTCTCCTCCTCTCTTCCAGGGGAGGGAAAGCGGCTGTGAGTAGACACTCGTCCTCTTCAGAGCGTGAGGAAGTAAAGAAGAAAAGGTACAGGTCATCAAAATCTTCAAGTTTTAATAACAGACGTAGTGTAAGTGGGGAGTGTTAGCAGTGCTGAGACACTTTAGAGTGTGATAACCATCAGACAGCAGTGGGCGGAGCCGGAGAGCATGCGTCAGACCATAGATACAGTGTTCATGAGGGCGTTGATGGAGAAGTTTAAATCCCTTCTGTTTCTTCTCGCAGTTCTCCTCCTCCTGCACGTCGGCCCAGAGAGCCTGCAGACTCGCTCCGAGACTCCAGGTCACTCAGCTACTCTCCGCCTGCACGTCTGCGCAGAGCCGCGCGCTCTCCCCCGCCGCGCCGGTGAGACACTGACTCGCTCGCTTTCTCTTTTTGTCTGATTCGCTCCCTCACCTTCTCCCTACCTCGCTCACTCAGTGATTCTACCCCACTCGCTGACTTTCTCTGAATTACTCACTTCCTGCCCTTGACTTTCTGTCTCGCTTCCTCACTAATTTACTCACTGCCTCTAACATTGACTTCCTGCGTTTCTGACTCACTCATTGCCTCTATCGCTGACTTTCTGTCTCAATTCCTTACTGACTCACTCACCACCTCCCTCATTGACTTTCTATCTCACTCCCTCACTTATTTATTCACTGCCTCCAAAATTGACTTTCTGCCTCTCTCCCTTTCCGACTCGCTCGCTGCCTCCATCACTGACTTTCTGTCTCAATTTCTCACTGACTCACTCACTGCCTCCATCATTGACATTCTGTCTCATTTGCTCGCTGCCTCCATCACTGACTTTCTGTCTCAATTCCTCACTGACTCACTCACTGCCTCCATCATTGACATTCTGTCTCATGTACTCACTGCCTCTAACATTGACTTTCTGCCTTTCCGACTCACTCGCTGCCTCTATCGCTGACTTGCTGCCTAGATCCTCACTGACTCACTCACTGCCTCCATCATTGACTTTCTGTTTCACTCCCTCACTAATTTATTCACTGCCTCTATCACTGACTTTCTGCCTCTCTCGCTGAAGGCTTCTCCTGATGATATAATGTGCTGTATGACGCGTAGTCACATGTTATTTGCAATGCACTCTCTCATACAGTATGATCCATTATCATCATTCTTAAATACTCTTAACATCACCACCCCCCCCCCTTTCCAGGAGATCCAGGAGCAGATCGAGCAGCAGGAAGAGAAAATAATCACCAGGAGTCAATCAATCAGGAGGAGAGCTGTACATCACTGACGCTATCTTCGTATATTTCTTTTCCCATGACCTTTCTATTGTCTAACTTTGGGGGAGCAAAACACTGCAGAAAAGTATTTGTAAATGATGATCTGCACATGAATTAAACTGGAGCGAGAAATCATCTCGGATGACCTGCACTCTCGTTTACACACAGGGATTTGGTTTTGGTTTATTTTTTACTCTTATTACGGTGGTGATGCGTGAGGAGCGAGAGAGAAGTAGAGCTGCGGACGCGTCACGTGTTCCTCTGTGCCAACACACACCTGAATACTCGACTATAAATACAAACAGTGTTTCCCCCACCCCCTCCCTCTCCTGCTCTCTCTCCACCCACCCACCTCCTCTCGCTTGGGTCTGAATGTAGATACGTCACTATGATCAGAACCGTCACTGGGTGGAACGTGTCCTGCTTTGACACCTGTTTCTTTCACTTTGTGGGAAAACTTAAGGACAAATGAATAAATAATAAATGGTTGTATCTGTATCTGTTGTTGTATTTTTTTATTATTATTAACATGAGTTCTTAATTTAATTATTTATAATTTTTAATATATTATGTGGTATGTTTTGATATTCCTTTACACTGTCATTTTGTGTGTTTAATCATTTTTATGCATAGCTTACGTTGCTTTAATCTTAGTGGTAATATGTAACAAATTGTTATATGAATATAAATTACACATGATTATCTTATGATACTCATACAAAAATAGTGCATAGTTCTGTAAAAATAACTTTACATGTTAGAAATAGAAATCTGTCCTAAAAGGTTTAGCAGTAAACCTAAACCAGGGCGCATTTCCCCCATATTCATAACAAAAATTACAATAACGATATTGAAAGGATAAAGGTATAATAATTTTAGGCATAAAAAATTGAATTATACAATTGACTCTACACAGTTAACAGAACAGAACGAAGATATACAGTATAAGTAAACTTGAACAAAGAATACTTAAATCATGGACGCAAACAGTAAACAGTGCGACGCGTTCGGAGACTTTGCCGCGGTTAGTGGGCTGACGTCATATTTCCGCGCCTGTTACGTCATATTCCAGCGACCGAATTCAAACGCGTTTCTGGCGGAACAAAAGAGTATTGAGTGAGAATTCAGTGATAAAAAAGCAGATTCCGGCAAAGGAAATGGGTCCGATTGAGGTAAATACTGATGAGGTTTATTTCAGTGTTTAGTTTAGACTTTTATCTCTGAGGTTTATTCGTGTTTTTCCTCTTCGGGCTGCTGTTCCGCTGCGTTACTGCAGACTGATGAACATTTCCTCACAGATTTATTGATTTTATTCCGTTTGCTGTTTGTCTACAAAGGAATAAAGATTCACTTATTATTAGTGCTTTGAGTTGAGTGCAAAAGTTTGTACCCCCTAAAATTTAACACACTCGATAACAGATAATACACACCCGAAAGTGTTGATGTTATAACAGAGAAAATAGAAAAAAAGAAACAATAGGCATAAGAATTAGAGATGGGGGAATTATTATTATTATTATTATTATTATTATTATTATTATTATTATTATATGAATTGATGCATGGTTACATTTGAGGTGGTGATGTGTTGCAGTTCCTCTGTAGTCCAGCAGGTGGCGGTGAACTGTTCACACACTGGCAGGCAGAACAGCACGAGCAAACTATTTTCAAACTAAGTTTGTTTAGAATTGTAACACTTAAAGAATCGCACTAGGCATTGTGATGATATCGTGTCGGGTCGTCCCTGGTGATCCTCTCCAGATTAGGTTAGAGCTGAAGGGACGCAGGAGCAGGTGAGAGGATCTAAAGCTCTGTAGAATCACTGAGCCCGAACATCAGTACAGAATTATTTCAGATCACATTTCTAGTACCGAGACTCGTTGTGTAACACACCAGCAGATGGCAGCACCAGGCTGAGCGACGAGCTTCGTAAGTCAGTGTGCCAAAAGACATCGGGACCATTCGGGGGCTTGTGAATGATGACGTCATCCCCACAACCGAAGAAGGAGACGCAGGTCCGCAGCCCGAGCGAGTGCCTGCTCATCGTCTTTTTCTACATTCGCCACCTTGGGCTTCGAAAATTCATCCCTGGGCGCCGGACCGTCAATAGGCCATTCTAATGCCAAGTTTTACAGAGTCTGAAGGAGGACATCTGGTGAAAGCGACCGGATCTGTAGCCCATCGTGACGATTTCATCTCAAACTAACACATAAACTCGTGTCATTGTGATTCATAACTTTATATACATTATTTGGCCACTTAGTTCTTTCTTCGTCAAAACCCACACTGTGTCCTTTTATTAGAAGTTACATTTCTTCTTCTTTCATTTGCTTTTAGGTCATGAGATGTTTTTCCCCCAAAATCATGATTAAAATCCTGTAATAAAACAGTTTGTGTGTTTCCCCACAGCTCCTGCACATGTCCGTGTTCTCGCAGAGTTTTTCTCCGTGTGGCCGCTATTTAGCAGCCGGGAATAACTATGGAGAGATCGCTGTGTTCAGGTGAGAAACACGAGGGGCGCGTCCATCCTCATCCTCATCCTCACAGCGCTGTAGTTATTACTCCTCTCCCTCTTCACACAGTGAAGCTGTATAATGTCTATGGAGTGTATTATACACAGATAGTGTGACAGAGAGAGAGAGAGTAACAGAGGTGTGTGTTTATTGGCCTGCTTGGTGGCCGAGCTCTCTCAGAGAAGAGGGATGAGAGGTACTGATTAATACTCACCCATTAATCACGGCTCTACGGCCAATCAGGGGCGTCTGTGAGCTCACGCAAGCCGAAGGACTGGATAGCGCCGTCCTCCGAGTGCGTTAGGTGTGTTGTGGGGGGGAGTTAGAAAAGATGCGGTCGGCAGGCGTCATGTGGTTCTGAGGAAATGTGATGGTCTTCGGCCCTCCCGGCTGAGTGGTAGTAGTAGCCGTAATGTGGGAGCCCCCTAGTGACGGGGAGGAATTGGACACGACTAAATTAGGCAGAAATAAATTAGGGAGTTTGTATGTTATATTACTGATATATCACAGAACACGGACATATGCAAATGATCTCTTTAACTCCTCCATAAATTAACATGGCCTTATGACATCATACAGGAGTCATGTGACTTTACTTCACACCTTCATGTGTTTTCTCTCTCCAGTCTTTAGCTCTGTGTCACAGTAATTAAACACAACCTGTCATGGCTGCTTGGTGTTTATAGTCCACTACTGTATGTAGCACTACTGCCACCTTCTGGTGGTCTTCAGGTCCCGTCACTCCATCGTCCTGTAAATCCCATCTTAATCCTGGTTTAAGGGTTTAAATTAAACTGATTAACTTTACTCCTTTACTCATACCTTTAGTGAGAGTTTAAATCAAAATCACCTCATTTTAGTAAAATTTAATTAAACATGATTGTTGAACTCGTTTTGTTTTTAATAATGAGGGTTAATCACAGAGCTTTAAAAAGTGAATTATTTAATATGTGTGTGTGCGTGCGTGTGTGTGTGTGCGTGCGTGTGTGCGTGCGTGTGTGCGTGCGTGCGTGTGTGTGTGTGTGTGTGTGTGTGTGTGTGTGTGTGTGTGCGTGTGTGTGTGTGTGTGTGCTTCTCTGCAGTCTTTCAGCTGCTCTGAGTCCTGATGCGACAGACACGAGTCAGAAACCCATCCTCACCTTCACCGGTCAGTTCTCTCTCATCTTTCTCCATCTTTTACTGAGAGAATAAAACAGTTGCAGTCCAACAGAATCAATTCTTCTTCTTTACCCCTCCCCTTCCCCCTCCGCCCCCCCTCCAGCCCATGAAGGTCCCGTGTTCTCGCTGCTCTCCACAGACACACACCTCCTCAGCTCGGGGAACGGAGAGATCAGCGCCTGGAGCTGGGCGGAGCTCAGCAAGAAGGTCAGAGTTCAACTACACTAAGCTAGCTGTGAATATTCCACCCGGGTGACAGTCAGGACTGGGTTTCATTCCTTTCCTTTTTCATTTTCACTTCATTTCACTTTAATCTACTTTTCTTTCCTTTTTCCTCACAGAACACTAAAGCTGTTTGGACGAAGAGACCCAATTACAAGTAAAACACACTCTGCATGTCACTGGTCTGATGTCACTGGTCTGATGATACTGGTGTATTAAACGTGTTTAAATTACACAAACTGTATGTTAATGATGTTCCTCTCTTCAGGAGCGGGCTGGAGATCCCTGAGATCAACGACATGATCATCAACACCAGAGTGAGCGCCAACCTCGCTGCGTGCGTGTGCGCGTGTGCGCGTGTGCGTGTGTGTGTGTGTGTGTGTGTGGTTTACACCCTCTCTCTGTGCCCAGGACAACAGCTTGGTGGTTGGTGGGGGAGACAATAACATCCACATCATGGACATGGAAACCGGAACCTTCAAGGTGAGACCCAAGTCAGAGCCCCCGGATCTGGGTTTATTAAAGAGCGCACACACACACACACACACACACACACACACACACACACACACACACACACACTGATACACACACTGATACGCTCTCATACACACTGATACACACACTGATACACACACTGATACACACACTGATACACACACTGATACACACACTGATACACACACTGATACGCTCTCATACACACTGATACACACTGATACACACTGATACACACTGATACACACTGATACGCTCTCATACACACTGATACACACACTGATACACACACTGATACACACACTGATACACACACTGATACACACACTGATACACACACTGATACGCTCTCATACACACTGATACACACTGATACGCTCTCATACACACTGATACACACTGATACACACTGATACACACTGATACACACTGATACACACCGCTCTGCATGTTGACATCTCATATTCATACTGTGTTTGTGTGTTTGTTTGTGTGTGTGTGTAGTCGGTTCTGCAGGGTCACACAGATTATATCCACTGTTTATGTCTGAGAGAGAGAGAGGGAGAGATCCTGTCAGGAGCCGAGGATGGAGCCGTGAGAATGTGGGGTGAGTAACAACCCCCACCCCCCAGTACTGTACAGCTGACCAGCTCTCCTCGTGCGAGTGATGAAAAAACACAAACATCTAGAACGTTAAATGGAATGTTGTTAATATATGGGGTGTGTGTGTGTGTGTGTGATTTCATAGACTGGAGGACGGGCCAGAGTGTCCACAGTGTGGAGGTTTATAAATATGAGGTGAGACAGACACACACACACACACACACACACACACACACACACAGCAGTGAGACTGACCTCCTGTACGTCGGTGTGTTTAGGAATGCGCCCGCCCCCAGTACGGGAAGTGGATCAGCTGCGTGGCGACGGATTCTGATTGGATGGTGAGGAGGAAGTGCAGCTCAGTCACGGAGTACACACACACACACACACACACACACACACACACACACACTTCCTCACTTACAACATCCAGCTTACTGATCCTCTCACCCCCCTCCCCCTCCCCCTGCCAGCTGTGTGGTGGAGGCCCCGCCCTCTCGCTGTGGCATCTCCGCTCCATGTCTCCCACCTCCGTGTTCTCGCTGAGCGGCTGCCAGAGAGACGCCGTGTTCCATCAGGACCTGGTGAGTGTTAACCCTGAGCGGCTCCACATATCCTAAAACGATTCTGTACGAAACTTAATGCCCCCCCTCTTTACACCATAAAACCTGAACGCTTTACTCTTGCACATCATCACCACCATGATTAAAAGACGTGCGCTCACTTTTCAGATAGCTCGAACCAGCAGACGTGTCGGACGTGCAGGCTGCTGCGTTACACGCGTGTGGAATGTGCACTAAAACGTAAACTATAGATCAGCACTCGCATGTAGATGGAGGAAGAGATAAAAGGAGAACAGGACACAGAAACACAATGGAAAAGATTCCCAGAAAACTATTCAGGAACAGAAATCTTAAATGGATCTAACACACACACACACACACACACACACACACACACACACACACACAAAAAAAAAACATACATACACACGCACTGTTTGTTTCTTTAGATTGTTTAGACGCTATAAAGTTCACACTGAACATCTTGGTCCCCCCCCACCACCCAGTTAGAGGTAAGGGTGTGAAAACTTTTGCACGCTACAGTATCTTTTGTTTTCTCAGTCATATTCTGAAACTCTACGTGTCTGTAACATTGATTGTATTACTCATATAGAGAAATGAAACATCTTACTGTTTAAAATCAGATATTAAAGTATAAAAATAGTTTTGATTTAAGTTTTTAATGTGTTGAAAGGTCACATGACCAGATGTTGCACGTTTGTCTCGTGATGCTGATCGACACGAAACGCCGATATCAACTTAAACACGACGTCCGTACAGGTCTGTACGAGTTCTGAGATAAAAGAGTTGGACACGATCAGATAAAAAAAACTAGCGAACCCGGCTAGACGAGCCGGCTAGACGACCTGTCTGCGCTGGAGGAGATAACCAGGCTCTTGTGCAATAATGTTCTTCTTTATTTCATGTGGGGGGGGGAAACAGCTATTTGCAGATGTGTGGGGTTAAAACATCTCTCACGTCCCGGAGTGTTTTATTTCTCTGATATGGAAACGATAATGTATCAAAGCATGTGCTTTAATATAAATCACTGCTGTCAGAGAGAATTAATCAACGCCTTCCCACCAATCAGAGCGCAGGACTGAGGAGGATTCAGTTTACATTTAAGTGACTTATTTAATATTTCAACTGTTGATAAGTTGTGTGTGTGTGTGTGTGTGTGTAGATCTTCGCAGTAGGTGAGGGTCCGAACGTGTCTCACTGCCTGCTGGGGGGGAGTGTGAAGTCTCAGATCCCCTGCACTCCTCCGTCTCTCAACACCGTCGCCCTGAACCTCGGGACCACTGAACACAGGGTAAGTCTCTCTCTCTCTCTCACACACACACACACACACACACACACACACACACAGACGAAGTGAGAGAGAGAATGAAAGAGAAAGTGACTTTACTAACACTTCCTGATGATTTTTGGCTCCTGACTGATTTCATGCAGCGTTGCGGAGACACACACACGGGTCTCTATCTGTCATCACACCGCTCCTCTGTGCGTGTGACTGCTCCTTAATCATTCTTTCACAGACACTTTATTAGAAAGCGTACAGTCATGCTCAAAAATTTGTGCCCCTTCTTTTAATTTGGTCTTTTTTGAGTAAAAATCGTAGTGGGTCTCAGTATTCAGCAAAAACAACCTCAGGCCAACATCATCATATTACTTTTTTCACAGCGCCATTATTTATTTAACACATATGAAGCCAAGAATTAAATAAATAAATGAATAAATCTGTCTGACAGCTAATGCTTGGTCGAAATCAGGGTCGTGTAACAGGACGGCGATTTGAAACACACCAGTACGTCTACATCAGAGTGGCTGAACTATAAAAGAATCAAGGTTTTGTAATGGCCGAGTCAAAGTCCAGAGCTCAACCCAACTGAAATGCTGTGGCGGGACGTTAAGAAACAACAAAAACATCAAACAACTGAAACGATGATGTAAAGAAGAACAGATCCAAAACCATGTGAGAGACTGATAGTCATACAGGAAACCATTATGTCAAGTCATAACTGCTAAAGGTGGATCATCAAGCGATTGAATCAGTGGGTGCACTTAATATTGCACTTTCTTTACCATGTCTGAGGTTGTATTAGCCGAATACTGAGACCTGCTACGATCAGACGAGTTTTATTACGTTTTTACACAAAATCACACAGAATTAAATAATAAAAATATTCAATAATAAATTAGATTTTTTTTTCCTGAAAAAAAACAAACAAAAAACCCATCAGGTGATTGAATCTGCTCTCCACAACTCCTTCTAAACCATTCATGGGAACTCGCCCAAACCTTCACAGTTCCTTTTTTCACACAGTACAGATGTGCAGCAGTGTGTCGAGAGCTCAGAGATTAGATTCTCTCAGCCGGACAGCGTGACATCAGAATAAACATCTCCAAACATAAAAAAAAAAAAAACGTCTCACTGCCAGGACCTCCGTTTAAATATAACACGAGCACTGGCACAGTCGCGTATGACATCATCAGAGTAGTGTGACTCGACTGTGACTGTGTGAAGTCGTGGTTATTTCTACTAAAGCATTTCTGTAACATTTTACTGTTTCCTGACCGTGACAATAACGACTGCATGAATTCAAAACAAAACAAACGAGCGTGAAATTGATTAACCAAATCAGATTGAATCACTGGGATTGGACAGGTGTTTAAAAAGTGACTAAAATAAATAAAAAGCCATTTGGAAACAAAAACTTGTAGCAGGTTTATGCCGTTGCCGTGACGAAGAGGCAGGTTAGTTTAAGTTGTTAGCGTAATGATGAGGAAAAGACGTGGACTTAGCGTAGCCTGGAAGAATGAAATGAATTGGTGCTCTGTGTATAATGATTTGACTTTGATAAAAAGCCTGAAATATGACTGTGTGGGGGGGGGGAGGGGGGTGTAACAGACGATCTCCGTCAGATATAACATGATGTGTGTGTTTTTATCTCTGAGGACGTGATGAGTGAATCAGTGTTTATTATAAGTGTTAATGTGGTGTGTGTCGACTACGCAGGTGATGACTGTCGCAGGCAGCAGCAGCCAGATCGATGTTTTCACCAACTTCTCCTACAGAGCCTTCTCGCTGTCCTTCTGAACATCTCACACACTTTCAAAAACCCTTGTCACAGCTCTCTCTCTCTCTCTCTCTTAAAGCGGCAGTGTGTAACATCCGGAGCAATCACGAGGAAGACACACACACGTCCTTCACCTTCTCCCTTAACTCGCCACGTCCCTTTTAATAAAGGCATTCACTGACTTGGGGGGCAGAGCTTATATCAAACAATTATAAAGAGACTGATGAATGCAGAAACTAGTACGAGTGGAACCTCAGCATACGAGTTAAAATTTTGAAAGAAATATGTATTGACATATGAAACATCTTCAGCGTAGAACCGAGCCGAGTCACGCGTACGTCCAGGAGTCGTTCAAAACTTGTCAGTGAGTTTACGAATTTTTTTCAGTCAGTGAAAGCTGTTTTCAAAGATTGAACCCACGACACGACGTCACCATCAGCATGCATTCAGAAGCTACGTGATTTTTCATGTTTTTTTTTTTCTTTCTTGGTAATCCTGGAACAGATTGCCTTCTGGGAAAATTCATATTGCAGTATGAGATTTCGCCTTAAGAACTCGCCTCCAGGACTAAGTGAATGTGTGTGCCGAGATTCTGCTGGATTGCATGAAAATATTTCACGTCAGGTTTGTTTTTTATTTTAATTTAATATAAAACCATTCTGCTCCTTTAAAGAGAGAGATCATCTGGAGTATATCTGTGATTTTTATTTCTGTAATAATTCATCTGAACTGACAACAAATCAGTTTGTGTAAAATGTAATGCATCTTTTATAGTAATAGGTGTAATATTGTATTTTATTCACAGTTTATTTGTATAATAAAATGTTTTCATACCCTTTCCGTGGACTATCTTTATCTAATTGATGTGAATAAGTCAGTTTATGGATTATAAACTTAAATATAATAATAATAATAATAATAATAGTTAAAACGTGAAATAATAAAATGATCTTAGGTAGGCAGGTTTGTGTGGAATATAAAGCGGAATGTTTGAGTCCGTTTCTAACTGAACCAGAATGCTGTCTTGAGATTTTATTTCATCACTTTTCTTATGAAACTTTCAGTGAGAAACAGTTCCTGAGTTTAAGGGAAGAGCTGCCATTACACGTTGTTTTAAGGCTGTATCCCAAATCCGTGCTTGACCCCTGGTCACGCGCACTAATTCCGGTATCCTATATGATTCTAAGGGCACTCGATCTAGTGCCCTGCGGATCGTTAGGAAGGTAATCGGGATGTGTTTTTTTTTTGCAAACGCGCCCTCTGGCGGTGGTCCGCTTCCTCCTAACTTCACCCCAGACCTGATTCCTGCCGCTCCGAGGCTCCGACACGCCGGAATGCCGTTGCCGCCGCCGCCCAGACCCGCAGCCGGAGCGCGTCGGTAACCGGGGAGTCGGTCATTACCCTCTGTCACAGTTTATTCTCAGTAGTGTCAAAGTGACGCGGTTTCGCGCGGTTCGGCTCGTGACAGAAACTTTAAGGCTCCCGGATCGGGAAGAGGAAACTCCTTCAGGCTAGCTAACGCTGCTAACTCCGGTTAGCCTCCGCGCGCGAGCTCGCCGTCCTGAGGAGCCTGAGGTAAATCTGATGAGGGATTAATATAATGTGTAAAATAATATTAAAATACATGATGAGGGTGTAATATGTGTAAAAAGAATATTAAAATATTAAATTACCTGATGAGGGATTAATCCCTGTACAATAACCGGGTTTAAGGAGAAATAATCGTGTTTCTGTAAGGAAACAGAACAACAGTTTGTTTGTTTTTTCCCTTCCAAGATCTCTCACAGAACAGCTGCAGATTTTACTCTTTAATAAAAGATGTATTTATTTTAATGTAATTATTCCTGATTTATTTTGATACTTTATACTTTAATTTTAGTAAATTAATCATTTTATTTATGAAAATATATAATTCATTATAAAATATACGAATACAAGTTTCATTATTTAATAGTTATTTTTGTTTAATAAATATAATTTATTACGTTTTTTATTATTTTATATTTAATTTTGTTATGTTTAATAATTTGTTTGTGTAGATTAAATGTCATTTTATTTTGTTGAAAAACCCTTTGACTTTTGTCTTTAAAACTTTTTTTTTTTTTTTTAGATTTAAAATCAAGTTTAAGTTCACTATTTTGCCCTTTGAGTTTGAGGTAATAACAATAAAATTTTTAAATAATTATTACTTCTTTTCAGTACATAAATCAGAAAGTAATTGTTAATATATTCATTTATTTTACGATTGCCCTTTATTTATTTTATTTATTTATTGCTCGAGTTATTTCATTGGTATAAAATAAAATAATTTTTTCCAGAATATTCTAACTTTAGTCACCCTTATCGTTCTAATGCAAATTGTATTTAAAATTATTTCTTATTTATTTAATTTGTTGTTTATTTTAGATTATGTTATATTATATTATTTATTATACTATTTTTAAATATAAAATACCATAAATATAACCCCTCATGCTGGAGATATTTTTTCTTTATGATGGCTGTTGTTTTTTTTAAGTTGATTTCGCTCTTTTTTTTTTTTCTTGGACCTTTATTTAAATTTATGTAAATGAACAGGACTATTATGATTTATTTTTACCCACAGGCTGAATATAGGGGGAGAATATTCCATCTCTTCCTGTTTTTTGGAAATTTCTCGTTTGACCTTTTACCTTTGGGGAGCAGGTGGGTGTGTCCCTCTTTCTCTCTCCCCTGCTGTGCTCCCTCAGTCTGTTCCGACAGAGTGCGCGTGAGACAGAGTGCGCGTGAGACAGAGTGCGCGTGAGACAGAGTGCGCGTGAGACAGAGTGCGCGTGAGACAGAGTGCGCGTGAGACAGAGTGCGCGTGAGACAGAGTGCGCGTGAGTGCTGTGAGTGAGATTTCTTCAGTGGTTACTTTATCAGTTCTGAGTGTGAGTGCAGAAGCTCACTGTTTCTTGTTGGAGGTCTGAGAGTGTTACTCAGCGCAGGTTTAAACACGTTCTCTCATCAGATAAGGGATAAAACACTCTGTGTGTGTGTCTGACTTAATGTCACTATTTAAACATACACGTAAAGCGGATGTTTGATTGGTGATTAAATATGATGATGTGGGCGGAGCCATAGACAATGGAGGACTCTGATTGGTTAGACAGAATGATTCGATTTGTTTTTTCTTATTTCTGTTTCGACAGAGTTAAAAAGAAAGTGTCATTACTCATTTATTTAGCGTGTGTGTGTGCAGTAAAACAGTATTTGAGCTTCGGATACAGAAAATACAGTCTTTTACATTTTAGCGCTAGAGCGGTACTCGTCTGGTTTCTACCTATTAGAGCACGGCGAACTTGCACTGCAACCTCACGTACAATGATGATACACACACACACACACACACACACACACACACTTGTGAATATGTCTCCTTGTTACTGTAAAGGCTGTCCTTCCTCCCGTCATGTTCTATGTGCACAGGTCCGACATTAGCGCATCATATAGACAGTTGCATTAATCTGGCGTAGTCACGCAGACGGGGTGTAGAGTTCAGTAGAGGGTTTATTCAGATCTCACACAGAATCTTCTGAAATCACTGTGTAAACCTGGAATAACACCTAATCTGGGCCTGATCCTCCACAGACCAAGAGAAACCACTCGAATATAAACAGAGACGTTTTAAAGAGATTTTAATTTCAGAATACTCATACTTATAGATCAGGTTATTGGTGGTGAATTTAACATTAAAGGCGTCGTTTATGAAACGTGTCCAGCATGTAGGACAGAATTTCTCTGATGTTGAATTTAATCTGCTTTTAATTTTAAATCTGTAGTTCACTATAATCTTATCCTGACACCTCCATGCTACATTATTTCATTAACTGCGAACGGAGTGTGTGGTCATCTCACTGCCGCTCCTCACGCTGCTCCAGTGTTTTAGCAGATATATTATTACCTCACACATTACTTCATTACATACAAGGTGGTGGTGACGCTGCCTACTGTTTCATTCAACTGGCCCAAAGCCAAATATAATGTTTCCTCTTTACACATATAGATATATAAACTTTTTTTTTTTATCATGTATGTCCAGGTGCTAACACTAGGGTTAGTGTGTGACCAATTTGCAGTGTAAGTGTGTGACATGCATCACCAATCACAACAATGCAATGACGTGTGTGTGTGTGTGTTTCATACGTGAGTTCAGGGAGGAAACGGTTACCATGACATTCATATGTTTGTGTTGGTAGTGTGTGTGTGTGCAGGCCAGTATTTTTGTTCCATTGTGATGCCTTCATACACTCCCATTTTGGAAAGGCTGAATTAATGATCTGCATCGAGCAAAGAAAACAACTAAGGAGGTTTTAAATGACTGGAACTGGGTTATGAACAACCTATTATTAGTGCCTGGAAGGATGGTGCTGAACCATGAATTTTGTGGAAGAGAGGTGGTCAGGAGTTTTCAATCATGACCGGAGATCACTTAAACACCCGGTAAAGTTGCAAGGTAAAAAAATCAACAGCAAAAAATGAGCTATGTTTAATAGTGAAAGTCAGAGCACTTTCAGCCACAAGAGAGAAAGAAAATAGGCTTCAGTTGGCTAGGGAGCATAAAGCCTGGACTTTGGAGCAATGGAATAAGAGTCATGTGACTCAACGAGTCCAGATCGAGCCTATTCCAGAGTGATGGGCGCGTCAGGGTAAGAAAGGAAGCGCATGAAATGATGTTTGGCTGCAGGTTTAAAGTTTTCATGTGTGTGTTTGTTTTTAGGGCATTGCGGTGAACGAGGAGGAGGCGTGGCCGGGTGTGTGTGTGTGTAAGGAGTCAGTGTTTGCCCGCCGAGGGGCCGTAGGAGAGACGCGAGCCTGCAGGACCGGAACAGAATGGGAGCTGCTCCTGCTCCAGCTGATGTTTTTTTAGAAGAAGAGATTCCTCCCACATTGTTGAGATGAGCTCATCGGATCTGGCATCTTGCTCCGACTGCACTTACAGCTGAATTCCCAAACAGCTCGTCACGGAATTCCCGGGATATGGACACGCCAGCTCTGCGTAAATCACTGCAGATCTGCTTTTTAATCAGAAAAGTGATAAGTGTACTATAGGATCACGTGGATCTCTTTAATCTGGAATGAACTTTGGTGGGAAAACTTTTTAATGCCTGGATTAAAACTCAGACTTGTAACGGAGTAAAAGCCGGAAGCTCATTTAACTCGGAGACGCTTGTGGTTCAGCAGGATGGCGGGAAAGGACTACAATCATCTCTTCAAGCTGCTCATCATCGGAGACTCCAGTCAGTGCTTTAATCATTTAAATAGATTTTTTTATTTAATTAAATCTTAAGATATTACTCTGTGTTTATCCTGTGTTCAGGCTAGCGCATGGCGAAGACTATGATTAACGCGTTGGTTTTCTACACGTGTTTGTGACACGGATCAATAATTATCTAGTGACGTTTAAACCTCTATGCAAATTATAAAGACGCGCCAAATCCAAATAAGTGGCTCGCGTGCCAAGGTTTCTTCAGCTCCTTCCGCTCACAACTTCAAGAGGTTTCCTTCTGAGGGGAAAAACGCAGTGGCCGGACTTCTCATTGTGTTTTTATGCTTATAATCTAAACTAAATCTGTGTAGAGATGTTACAAAGGAAAGGAAATCTCGGTGTTGTGCTGCAGCTTGCGTTGATAGTCTAATCTGCTAACGGAGCCAAGCTCGTGCTAATCACCCAATTGAATGATTTCACCACTGATTAGCGTGCTAGTTAATTTTTGTGCAACTCGTTAGCATTGACTGTGGTCTATAAGTCGTTCTGTTGAGTGATAGAAGCAGTTCTTTGGCCAGGCCACGCTCACAACAGAGTGACGCTAAAACCAACACCGGTAAATATTTCTCTGAAACAATACGAGTTTTTTCCTTATTAATGTTCTTCAGGAACCGTTGTGCGCAAAATTCCCTTACAGACCCTCAGAAATGTACCCCACACTTTCATCAAGAACAAAAGACAAATCTTGATATCAAAGAAAAGTAATTGTGTGTGTCTGTGTGTGTGTCTGTGTGTGTGTCTGTGTGTGTGTCTGTGTGTGTGTCTGTGTGTGTGTCTGTGTGTGTGTCTGTGTGTGTCTGTGTGTGCCCTGTTCAGGGTGTGCCCTGCCCAGTGACCCAAGTCCATATAAGGTCCCATGACCCTCTACAGAGGAGAACTGAGAGAATGATCACAGTAGTGATCATATAATCGTTATACCGCTCAGCCCGAGTGCTTCATGATGTTCAGTTTACATTAGGGACGCCTCGATATCAGTACCGATCCGATACCGCGCTCATCCCCTTGTTCACTTTGAGGCAGAGCCGGCACTAACTACACGTCGCCCCTCCTCCCCGTTGTGTCAAAGCGGGGTCAGTGTTTACAGCTGTGATGAGAGACTGAAGTGGAGCTGTCTTTCTGGTTGTGAACAAAGAAACAACTGAACTCCGGGTGAACTGTAGGAACAGCGCGCAGGTCTGTGTGTGTTCTCTTCTCCTTAAGTTTAATGACAGCAGGTAAAACTCAATTTGGTGTGTTCATCTAGCAGTGAATCTCTCCATGCAGTCTGTCTTGCTAATCGAGCTCAGCAGCGCACCTCTTAGTCTTTCAGTGTTTTTCACTTCCGGCGCTGTTCTGTAACACCAGTGAAAGTTTATTTGTTTTATTTGACAAGTGCTCATGCGCTCAAATTTTAATTTGTGAGATGACAAACATTGCTACCCGAAAGCTCCAATTTCTAAAATATTTATCTGCAGCTTTCAAATGCTGATCAAGGTAGCAAGTACACGTCCTTTTAGAGATTTTATTATATAGTAAGAATTCTCTTCTTTTAACCGTCAAGAATCTTTGTTTAGTTGATGTTCTGGCTTAGGTAATAACTTTGCGCTGTTTATAAAATGTTGCCATGGCAATGAAGGACCACCAAGAGCCCATTAACAGTAAGGACACAATTTCCCACCAGTCAAAAGTTTGGACACCCCTTCTAATTCCATGATATGTCTTGATTTCTGAATTACACATTGAATTAGAAGGCGTGTCCAAACTTCTGACTGCTACTGTATATACTGTTCATTTTGACGGTCATCTAATCTTCATTATATGTAATAAGGTTTTATTTTTATTTACTCTAAAAACAAAACAGAAGATTGAGAGAGTGAAGAAGCACTTCAGAAGGATGAGTGAGGAGTTTACTCCACAGGGAGGCGCTCTGCATGGAGAGCGAAGCAATATTGGCTGTGTGTTTGATGATGTGCTTCAGACATGGGGCGCTTCCAAACCCTCTGCTCTGGAAACCGGCAGGTACTGGTATCGGTACTCTGTATCAGTGAGTACCCAAATGGATGTATTGGTACTCAAAGTGACTATGAATCTCATGGACATGGATGATAAAGCAGCTCTGCATCGACGTGACTCAAATTAAATTTTATGCCTGTGGTGTCACACTCGCGCCGTTTCTGTTTGGACTCGCAGAGAACGCGGCTATCGTCTTTCACCTTCCTTCATTTTCTTTTTCATTTCTTCTCCTGATTACTGTAAAACCTTCCTGTACGTAACCGAGCAGATTTCTGAAGCGGCCCAGGAGGAAGTTGAGAAATTGTGAAGTGAAACCAGTGCTGCCAGATTTAAAGCGTGATGCGGTTTCTCACTCAAAACCTCCAGATTTGGTTTTGGATCCTGTTCACGTTATCACACAGCGACCGCTCAGTTACGACGCTAGAGCGCGATGAGGAAGCGCAAGATGTTGGTGTTTTATAAATAAATGAGAATAGGAGAATTTGAGGTGACAGCTGGCTCTCTGGCTGATTGAGGGAGCGCACCTGTACATTACAGACGACAGGAATAGTTTGTAGATTTGTGCAGAGGTGAGCTTACTGCATCTGTTTCTCATCTCTCTCTCTCATCTCTCTAATCTCTCTCTCTCTCTCTCGGATACAGATGTTGGGAAGAGCAGCTTGCTACTGAGATTTGCAGACAACTCCTTCTCTGGTGGGTTTAATATACGTGTGTGCGTGTATATGTATGTGTGTGTGTAATATATATATATATATATTATATATACACACACACACAGTGAGGTCAATAAGTATTTGATGGTAATAAGTATTTTGCAAGTTCTCTTACTTATAAACTCATGGCGGGGTCTACAATTTTCAGCATAGGTGCATTTCCACTGTGAGAGACAGAATCTAAAAATAAAAATCCGGAAATCACACTGTATGATTTTTTTAAACAATTTATTTGTGAATTACTGTGTCAAATAAGTATTTGATCACTTGCTTATCAGCCATATTTCTGACCCCCAAAGACCTGTTATTTTGCTTTTAAATAGTCCAGCTACACTCTGCTCATGATTCAAAATTAGTAGCACCTGTTTGAAGTCGTTAGCTATCATAAAGACACCTGTGCAACCCACAATCAGCCAAAGACTAAGTAGCAACATGGGCAAAACTAAAGAGCTGTCAAAAGACACAAGAGACAAAATTTTAGACCTTCACAAAGCTGGAAAGGGCTACGGGGCAATTGCCAAGCAGCTTGGTGAAAAAAGAACAACTGTTGGAGCAATTGTTAGAAAATGGAAGAGGCTAATGATGACTGTCAATGTCCCTCAGACTGGGGCCCCACAGAAGATCTTTCCTCATGGGGTATCAATGATGCTAAGAACTACACGGGAGGAGCTGGTCAATGCTGTCAAGAGAGCTGGGACCATCGTTTCCAAGGCTACTATCAGTAATACACTAAGACCTTATGGTTTAAAATAATGCATTGCACAGAAGGTTCCCCTGCTTAAGTCAGCCCATGTCCAGGCCCGTCTGAAGTTTGCCAGGGACCATCTGGATGATCCAGGGGAGTCATGGGAGAAAGTCCTGTGGTCAGATGAGACCAAAGTGGAACTTTTTGGTCTTAACTCCATTCGCCGTGTTTGGAGGAAGAAGAATGATGAGTATCATCCCAATAATGCCATACCTACAGTGAAGCATGGGGCTGGAAGCATCATGCTCTGGGGGTTTTTCCGCACAGGGAACAGAACGACTGCACTGTATTAAGGAGAGGATGAACGAGGCCATGTATTGTGACATATTTGGCAAAAACCTCCTTCTCAGTCAGAGCATTAAAGATGGGGTCCATTGCCATGTCTTCCAACATGACAATGACCCAAAGCACACAGCCAGGAAAACCAAGGGGTAGCTCCGTAAGAAGCATATCAAGGTTCTGGAGTGGACTAGCCAGACCTAAATCCAACAGAACATCTTTGGAGAAACTCCTTGTTGCTCAGCGACAGCCCCGAAACCTGACCGATCTAGAGAAGATCTGTATGGAGGAGTGGGCCAAAATCCCTCCTGCAATGTGTGCAAACCTGGTGAAGAACTACAGGAACCGTTTGACCTCTGTAATTGTTAACAAAGGCTTCTGTACCAAATATTAAAATCTTTTGACTCCAGTGATGAAATACTTATTTGACACAGTAATTCACAAATAAATTGCTACAAAATCATACAGTGTGATTTCCGGATTTTTCTTTTTAGATTCTGTCTCTCACAGTGGAAATGCACCTATGCTGAAAATTGTAGACCCCTCCATGATTTCTAAGTAAGAGAACTTGCAAAATCACAGGGTGATCAAATACTTATTGACCTCACTGTATATATATATACTTTATTGGAAACACCTGCTCATTTATGCAGTTCACTAATCAGCCATGCATATGAAAGGCAGAAGTTTAAACTCACTGAATGCCATGTGATTGCCAGATTAAATAACAGGTGTTCCTTATAATCTGGCCAGTGAGTGTGTGTATATATGTTTTTAGGTTTATTAGTGAGGTAGTTAATCCCCGGTGTTGTCCGTGTCTCCTGCAGGGAGCTACATCACCACTATAGGTGTGGACTTTAAGATCCGGACGGTGGAGATCGATGGAGAGAGAGTGAAGCTCCAGATCTGGGACACGGCTGGACAGGAGAGGTTCAGGACCATCACCTCGACGTAAGCTCCACCCACGTGTAATGGACAAAGTGCACCAATTAGTCCTCTCTTAAATATCTTATTTTACCTCTGTCTCTTTCTCTCAGGCTCTCTCTTCTTGTGCTCCGTCTTTCTCATTCTTTATTTTTGGAGTTTGGAGCACAAGGTTTAATTTATTTGGGATTTTCAGACACTGATATTTTGGTGGACGCCCCTTAGTGAGTTTCACCTTCAGCAGATGTTTTGGTCTCCAAGCTCCCGTCAGAGTTCTGGTCTCTGATCTCTCTGCCTGGAGGAATCAGTAGTGTTTAATTAAACCTCTCCGTCTCCTGACACTTTGAATCACACATTTGTCTGAGGCTCCAAAAGGTTAAAGTTCACCTCCTCTATCTGTTCCACACCCAGCTCTGATGTGTGTTTGAGGTCAGTTATGTGCTGGTTTTAATCGTCTAGCTGATGATTTAAAGGTTCTGCTGATGAGCTCGGAGGTTCTCCTCCTTTTTTTTCTTCTGTGCAGTGAACCAGTTCCACCATGCTCCCACCACCATGCTTAACAGCTGCTACAGTGTTCTTCTCACCTTTACTCAGAAGTTTCCTCCTGAAGGTTTTTTTCATCGTGCATGCATAGGTGTGGATTTTTTTTTTCCTTCCTTTCAGTCCATGGTGATGTAGACTGGTTTGACTGGAGGAAGAGACTCTGGTGTTCCAGCAGCTTCTAGTTCATGTCAGCCTCGATGGTTCCTGGGTTGTTCCAGACCATCAGAACCAGTTTCCTCCCAGCTGAGGAGGACAGTTTAGGTCTTTACTCCAGACAGGGACGAAGTGGCTCCATCTCCCAGTGACCTGTGCTTATGTACAGTAGTGTCAACTCACCTGGGAATCTGCAGGAGTATAGAGATGGATCTTAGAGACGTTCCTGAGCCTGCAAACTCCCCAGAGCCCAAGCTAATCTGATCCAGCCCCATGGGATACGCCAGACAAACATGTCCGATCCTCAGGGTGCCAGACAGCACACCACAGCGCCTCCCAGAACTTTAGTGGTTTTAATGTGATTGGCTTTAATGTTATGGCTCATCTGCATTTATTTATAAATATTACAAACAACAAACAATAAGAGCAACAAAACCGGTAAGTGGCTGAACATTAGTGTGCTCTCAGGGTGTGTGTGTGTTTGTGCAGGCATCTCGCTGCCACGCGCGGGCACACACACACACACACACACACACACACACTGCTGAGAAGACTGCTGTGTGTCCCTTCCTGAGATAATCTTTTGAGATAAAGGTGTTTGTTTTGTGTTGATATTTTTCACAGTGGGGGAAAAATAACTATTAATCTCTCTCTCGCTCTGTATCTCTCTCTCTCTCTCTCTGTGTGTCTCTCTTTCTCTCTGTGTGTGTCTCTCTCTTTCTCTCTCTCTCTCTCTCTCTCTCTCTCTCTCTCTGTGTGTGTCTCTCTCTCTCTCTCTCTCTCTCTCTCTCTCTCTCTCTCTGTGTGTGTCTCTCTCTCTCTCTCTCTCTCTCTCTCTCTCTCTCTCTGTAGGTATTACAGGAACACACACGGGGTGATTATTGTGTACGACGTGACGAATCCGGAGTCGTTTGTGAACGTGAAGCGGTGGCTGAACGAGATCTCTCAGAACTGCGATAACGTGTGTAAAATATTAGGTCAGTGTTCAGAGAGATGCGTTCTGGTTCTGGTTCTAGAACGACCGTCACAGGAAACGAACAAGCAAACTTGGCAGCAAACCAAACCTTTACAGAAACAATTAGAGAATGTCAAATCCCACCCTCAGACCTCAAGCCACTGATCAGTCGGTATATATAAAATAAATGACTAGCAGAATGGGAAGAATGTCAAAACAACAAATTATTTGAAATAAGCCCAGTGGAGGGAAAAGATGCTTTCACCCCTTCAGATCCAGACAGGTCCAGGTTGTATATACGAGGTGTCGCGCAAGTTTTAATGCCATGAGAAAACGATTTCTTCCAGAACAAACTTTAAAGAATTTATTCCGCAAGATGAAAGCAGAGAAACTGTTACAATTTCTAGCAAAAGTGCGTCTAAAGAACCTTGTGTAAAATCTTGTCATCTGGCCAATCCTTTTTTAGGCTACCTTTTAAATCCCTTACATTATATCTATAAGTTTATATTATATTGTTTCGTATAAATTGGTTGAATATTTAATATATATATCTGCTATGAAATGCTGGCATGGCATTAAACCCTAATACAAACAAACAAACAAAATCTAGAACGACCTTCATAACCTCGTAGTCTTCACAGCAC
>JAAGKR010006468.1:2500-24565 GCA_011419295.1 Clarias macrocephalus
TCTTCAACATGAAAAATATACGCCTCTCTTCTGGCGGTCACATGACAGCATCAGTGATGGTGCAACGCTGACGTCTTCAGAGGAAACATTATGCTACACACTGCTGACGCAATGCAATACAAGTTCATCAGAAAGGTCATTGAACTGTTAAAGAGTGTAGACAATTTTTTGGACTCCTCTGTACATTGTGTGAAGTTACACCACAAGGCAAAACCTTTGGTCTTGCTTTCCTGGGAAGGTCTTCATAAGAGCCAGTTTCATCAACACACTCGACAGTACTTCCAGAATTCCAGAACAGCTGACCTTCATGTCCTGACTCTTACTGTTGTTGTTACTTAACTACCTAATGCCATGCCTCATGTGTTATTTAATAGATTTGTAACATTGATTATATCACAGTAAACTGGGGAAAGGATCATCGGGCACCCAAGACTCGTCCGCAGCTGCAGTGACCAAAGGCCAGCCTGTCCAGTCTGATCCCACAGAAGAGCCAAAAAACCCACAAGAGTCAATGTTCAGTCCATCACCCACCGATCGAGTCTCATGGGACACGCCGGACAAAATGGGTCCAGTCCTCACAACCAGTAACGTCCGGGTGTCAGACCCACAGCACACAGCATCGAAACACACGACTGGAAACACACGTCTGGAAACACATGTCTGGAAACACACGTCTGGAAACACATGTCTGGAAACACACGTCTGGAAACACACGCCTGGAAACACAAGTCTGGAAACACACGTCTGGAAACACACGACTGGAAACACAAGTCTGGAAACACAAGTCTGGAAACACATGTCTGAAAACACAAGTCTGGAAACACACGACTGGAAACACAAGTCTGGAAACACAAGTCTGGAAACACATGTCTGAAAACACAAGTTTGGAAACACACGTCTGGAAACACACGTCTGGAAACACAAGTCTGGAAACACAAGTCTGGAAAATCATTACTGGAAACACACGTCTGGAAACACACGCCTGGAAACACAAGTCCGGAAATACACAACTGGAAACACAAGTCTGGAAACACATTACTCGAAACACATGTCTGAAAACACAAGTTTGGAAACACACGTCTGGAAACACACGCCTGGAAACACACGCCTGGAAACACAAGTCCAGAAATACACAACTGGAAGCACAAGTCTGGAAACACACGCCTGGAAACACAAGTCTGGAAACACATGACTGGAAACACAAGTCTGGAAAAACACGACTGAAAACACACGTCTGGAAACACACGTCTGGAAACACACGACTGGAAACACACGACTGGAAACACAAGTCTGGAAACACATTACTGGAAACACAAGTCTGGAAAAACACGCCTGGAAACACACGTCTGGAAACACACGTCTGGAAACACAAGCCTGGAAACACACGTCTGGAAACACACGACTGGAAACACACGACTGGAAACACACGTCTGGAAACACACGACTGGAAACACAAGCCTGGAAACACAGGTCTGGAAACACAAGCCTGGAAACACACGTCTGGAAACACACGACTGGAAACACACGACTGGAAACACACGACTGGAAACACAAGCCTGGAAACACAAGTCTGGAAACACATTACTTGAAACACAAGTCTGGAAAAACACGACTGAAAACACACGTCTGGAAACACACGTCTGGAAACACATGTACTGGAAACACAAGTCTGGAAACACACGCCTGGAAACACAAGTCTGGAAACACAAGTCTGGAAACACACTCTGGAAACACATGTCTGGAAACACACGTCTGGAAACACACGTCTGGAAACACAAGTCTGGAAACGACTGGAAACACAAGTCTGGAAACACACGACTGGAAACACAAGTCTGGAAACACACGACTGGAAACACAAGTCTGGAAACACACGACTGGAAACACACGACTGGAAACACATGTCTGAAAACACAAGATTGGAAACACACGTCTGGAAACACAAGTCCGGAAATACACAACTGGAAACACAAGTCTGGAAACACATTACTCGAAACACACGACTGGAAACACACGTCTGGAAACACACGTCTGGAAACACACGCCTGGAAACACACGTCTGGAAACACACGCCTCGAAACACACACCTGGAAACACAAGTCTGGAAACACATTACTCGAAACACACGACTGGAAACACAAGTCTGGAAACACACGTACTGGAAACACAAGTCTGGAAACACACGACTGGAAACACAAGTCTGGAAACATATTACTGGAAACACAAGTCTGGAAACACACGACTGGAAACACAAGTCTGGAAACACACGTCTGGAAACACACGTCTGGAAACACAAGTCTGGAAACACACAACTGGAAACACACAACTGGAAACAAACGTCTGGAAACACACGTCTGGAAACAAACGTCTGGAAACAAAAGCCTGGAAACACAAGTTCGGAAACACACGACTGGAAACGCACTCCTGGCAATGCACACCTGGAAACGCACGTCTGGAAACGCATGTCTGGAAACACACGACTGGAAACACACGTCTGGAAACACATGTCTGAAAACACATGTCTGAAAAGACAAGTTTGGAAACACACGTCTGGAAACACACATCTGGAAAATCATTACTGGAAACGCACGTCTGGAAACGCACGTCTGGAAACACATGACTGGAAACAAACGTCTGGAAACAAACGTCTGGAAACAAACGTCTGGAAACACACGTCTGGAAACACAAGTCTGGAAACACATTACTCGAAACACACGACTGGAAACACAAGTCTGAAAACACACGACTGGAAACACACGTCTGGAAACACACGTCTGGAAACACAAGTCTGGAAACACAAGACTGGAAACACAAGTCTGGAAACACACGACTGGAAACACACGTCTGGAAACACACAACTGGAAACACACGCCTGGAAACACAAGACTGGAAACACAAGTTTGGAAACACACGTCTGGAAACACAAGTCTGGAAACACATTACTCGAAACACAAGTCTGGAAACACATGCCTGGAAACACACAACTGGAAACAAACGTCTGGAAACACACGTCTGGAAACAAACGTCTGGAAACGGACTCCTGGCAATGCACACCTGGAAACCCACGTCTGGAAATGCACGTCTGAAAACACACGACTGGAAACACACGTCTGGAAACACATGTCTGGAAACACAAGTTCGGAAACACACGCCTGGAACCACAAGCCTGGAAACCACAAGTCTGGAAACACATTACTCGAAACACAAGTCTGGAAAAAGACGACTGAAAACACAAGGCTGGAAACACAAGTCTGGAAACACACGTCTGGAAACACAAGTCTGAAAACACAAGTCTGGAAACACACGACTGGAAAAACACGTCTGGAAACACATTACTCGAAAACACATTACTCGAAAACGCACGCCTAGAAACGCACGCCTGGAAACGCACGCCTGGAAACGCACGTCTGGAAATGCATGTCTGGAAACACACGACTGGAAACACACGTCTGGAAACACACGCCTAGAACCACAAGCCTGGAAACACAAGTCTGGAAACACAAGTCTGAAAACACATTACTCGAAACATAAGTCTGGAAAAACAGGACTGAAAACACAAGTCTGGAAACACACGTTGGAAACACACGTCTGGAAACACACGTCTGGAAACACACGTCTGGAAACACACGTCTGGAAACACACGTCTGGAAACACACGACTGGAAACACAAGTCTGGAAACACAAGTCTGGAAACACACGTCTGGAAACACACGTCTGGAAACACAAGTCTGGAAAATCATTACTGGAAACACACGTCTGGAAACACACGCCTGGAAACACAAGTCCGGAAATACACAACTGGAAACACAAGTCTGGAAACACAAGTCTGGAAACACACGACTGGAAACACACGACTGGAAACACAAGTCCGGAAATACACAACTGGAAACACAAGTCTGGAAACACAAGTCTGGAAACACACGACTGGAAACACACGACTGGAAACACACGTCTGGAAACACAAGTCTGGAAACGCACGTCTGGAAACGCACGTCTGGAAACGCACGACTGGAAACGCACACCTGGAAACGAACGTCTGGAAACACACGACTGGAAACACAAGTCTGGAAACACATGTCTGAAAACACAAGTTTGGAAAGACACGTCTGGAAACACACGGCTGGAAACAAAAGTCTGGAAAATCATTACTGGAAACACACGTCTGGAAACACACGCCTGGAAACACAAGTCCGGAAATACACAACTGGAAACACAAATCTGGAAACACAAGAAACATTACTGGAAACGCACGTCTGGAAACGCACGTCTGGAAACACACGACTGGAAACACACGCCTGGAAACAAACGTCTGGAAACACATTACTCGAAACACACGTCTGGAAACACACGACTGGAAACACACGTCTGGAAAACACGACTGCAAACACAACTGGAAACGCACGTCTGGAAACGCACGTCTGGAAACGCACATCTGGAAACGCACGACTGGAAACACACGTCTGGAAACACAAGTTTGGAAACAAACGTCTGGAGACACAAGTCTGGAAAATCATTACTGGAAACACACCTGGAAACACAAGTCTGGAAACACACGTCTGGAAACACAAGTCCGGAAACACACAACTGGAAACACACGTCTGGAAACACACGTCTGGAAACACACGTCTGGAAACACAAGTCTGGAAACACAAGTCTGGAAACACACGTCTGGAAACACAAGTCTGGAAACACAAGTCTGGAAACACACGTCTGGAAACACACGTCCGGAAACACACAACTGGAAACACACGTCTGGAAACACACGTCTGGAAACACACGTCTGGAAACACACGACTGTAAACACACGTCTGGAAACACAAGTCTGGAAACACACGTCTGGAAACACAAGTCTGGAAACACACGACTGGAAACACAAGTCTGGAAACACACGTCTGTGTGTCATTCCCTTGTTCCAGTAGTGGTAAAATTTACATTTCATAAAAGTAATCATAACTTTAGTTATATCTGACATACCTGAGAAACACAAGTACACAGAGGCCTCCTTGTTAACACACACCAGCAAGGCTTCTATATATCTAAATATTTATTATATTTTATTTCATCTCAGTAAGATCTGACTCAAGTTTGTGTGCTGTTTTTGTTTCTCTATTATTATTATTATTATTATTATTATCCTAAAAATTGTAATTTAGTCTAAATGGCAGAATCTAGAGCATTCTAGTGAAGAAAACTTATGAAATGGCATCATAATCATCATCATCGTCTCGTAATCATCATCTCATCAATCAGCTCATAAAGCTCCTCTTCACTCATGTTTATGATACGATACATCGCCTAAACCCAGCACTTCATAAATGCATGACTTCCATAAAATGATCATTATTTATTTTAAATCATCACAAACGTCATGCAGGTGGACGTACTGTAGCAAAACAGCAGCGAGTCATTTGTGAGCCGAGAGAGTCGACTCTTAATGGTGAATCGAATGATTTACATCACAAGCAAAACAGAACATGAGTCCCTTTTCGTATTTAAGATATTTATTATAATGTGTGCAATGTTTTAAATGTATAACAAATCTTTCAAGTTAAACAATGGCATAATTTAAGTATTTGAAATATATATTTTTTGTTTTCCAAAAACTAAGAATTAATACAGGTTTAAAACCTTCATTAATAAAATGCAGATTTTATCTTCAAGATGTTCTTTAATGAATTATTTGGGGAACAGTGTGCAATAAGTCAGGTGAAGAAACATCTCTAGGTCTAATCTCTCCATTGATTTAAAATGAATAATAAATGTGAATTAATTACAGTAATATGGTTTATTGCGTACATTAGACATGATCCTCCTGTGTGTTTCCACACAACTCTTTCTGTCTTGACGTCCTTCTTTTTCATGCTGTTCTCCAGAACTTTCTCGCTAATTATATTCGACACGCACACACACACACACACAAAAAAAAATATGTCATCGTTGCTCCTGAAATTATAACGTCTGCCGAATCACGGCGAGGCTCCAGTACTTTCTGACATGAAAGCATCTCCATGGCTAATGTTCGGTTTTAAAAGAATGACCTTTTTCATAATCATTATGGAAATAGGCTTGTCGGAGGATGTCAATTGACATTTGGAAATGGTGTGTTAATTTCATAATTTTGCGGAAAATTGGGCTCGTGCCCCATCGAGCAGTCGTATGAAAAGGTCTATTTACAAAACGTAAATGTTTTAAACATCCGTCCGTCCATCCGTCCCTGCATTTGCTCCATCAGTAGCAGAAAGGAACAGGAACAGGAGGAGGAGGAGGAGGAAGTGGTGCTCTTCTTCCTCTGCTTCACCTTTTCAGTGTAATTTGTTAATGGTGGAGCTTTTTTTCACTGTGCATTAGACCTCTTTTTGACTTTAATTTTCACTCCTGATGCTCTTTGGATTAAACCCCATACAACATAAACGCTCAGAGAGTCTCTAGAAGCTGCTGTGCAGATGCTTCACTTTTTAAAAATCAATATACATACATATCTCGAGTCAGTTACATGGAAACCCCGCCCCTTTCAAGATTGTAGAATATAGGTCGCTATTACTAGCTAATTTATTTTTTATTAATTTAAGGTTTAATTATTATTTTCCATTTCAGCTGATTTCATTTAGCTGCATAAATATTTATTTTTTACTTTTTTGGTCAAACCATACGTCGCTGTACGACACACACTGTCTGCATTTTCTGTAAATTCTTTTTAAAAAACTGTCAGGTGGGAATCTACAGTGGGAAATAATAACTTTATTTATTTATTTGTTTGTTTAGTGAGTTTTAAGATTAATGTTAATCAATTCCTCCTCCTTCGGATAGTGACGCCTGTGCATGTGGCCTTGATGATGTATTTGTGACAGCAGTTTAACACACTACATTATATATATTCCCTCTATAGAGATAATTTAAAACAATTGAGAGGAAGAATAAAATTAAACTTCAATGTTTACAAAACTTTTAAAATATATTTTTTAATCTAGATATAATATAGAGATCATACCACTGTTTTATTATTGACCATGACACTAAGTGAGGGTTTCTTTAATAAGACAGACCACACACACACACACACACACACACACACACACACACACAGATCTTTTCTCCCAATGGCCATAAAACTATAGAACTCTTCTCTGTACTGTGCACACTATAGAGAGATTCACTGTCAGCACCAATAATACAATATTATTACACACCTGGGCAATTTGTGTAATATTTACCAATGTTCTTGGGCCAGACCACTTTCAAGTACAATTTCTGATTTACCCGTATAATTTGTTCCAAACCTTTTCCCTTTTCCCTCACATGTGCAATACCTGTATATTGAATTATATTTAGTGTGCAACTAGAGATTAACTGTGTTTTTTTTCCTTGTCTAATTTATTAATCTTTTCCTTTCCTCACGGAAAACAACTGTAAGCAACTGTAATCAAGAATAAATGGTTGTTCTCTGGAATTAATAAAGTTCTTTGAATCTTGAATATTTTATATATTTTAAACATAAGAATGTTTAATAATTCAATGAACATACAATAAGTTTACTGTTTAAATAATGGACCATATCTGTGTCTATCTATAAGAATCAAAGAATGAGCTTCGTCTATATATAATATAAATACTTACACAACACTTAAAGTCTTCATTTGTGCTAATAATCGAGTGTTTTGAGTCTGATGCTCTTCCGTACCTGTAGATGGCGCTGCACAGAGAAACAGCGGTGTTCCCCGGTCCAGAACCATAAGGTTGTGCGCACGCGCAGTTTTACAACCCGGAAGCTCCTGAGTGGTTTCAGCGCTGTAGCATCTTAACGTCGAAACTCGGCGGATTTATTATTATTATTATTATTATTATTATTATTATTATTATGAAATTTAAATTAAACGAATTTCTAAAAAGTCACGGAACATAAACGGACTGAATAAATAAATCTGCCTTCTGACTGAACGAATGCACGTAAGTTTGTTTGATAACTAGATGATGAAGTTGTTTATTCATGAGGAGAACAAGATAAATCATAAGAATTCAAATTAAACGGGATTTCTTGTTGTTAAAATATTTTTATTAAATGTATTAAGTTGTTTTTATTTAAATTGGTGTTGCGTTGTGATTTCTATTACTTTAGACTTTAAAATAAAGATTAAAATGTGAAGTGTGACCTGAAATACTTTAAAACATCGCTAAGTATAATATAATATAATATAATATAATATAATATAATATAATATAATATAATATAATATAATATAATATCATGTGCTGTACATTTTATTTCATTTTAAACCCAATGCAGTTTAAAATTAATCTGTTTAAGTACATGATTTTGTAGAAGGTGGGTGATGCGATTGAATTACATTTTATCACGATACTTTTCTGATCGATTATATTCACTGCGATTTTATTTGTTTAGCGCTTTTAACAATAGTCATCGTCGCAAAGCAGCTTTCCACAACGGAAAAAAAAAGAAAGTTATGGAAGTGTGTATGAAATCCTGAGAGGAGGAAACCCTGAGCGGCTGGCAGAGAACCTCACTGACGAACTATAACCGCATGATTAAAGAGACGTATAGTACAGAACTCGATCACACACTCTGCTATACTACTGTACTGATACACTAAAGGAGGTTAGGACCATTTACAGACGCTGAACACATTTTCTACACTATAACAAGCTTTGAAACACGTTACATCAGTAGTGACGAGGCAGATTTTATTTAGCATGTTACAAAAACTTCAACAAAACTTCAGATTGTTGCACAAACAAAAATATAAACAGTTGTCTGAACAAATACAAGCATTAGTATTAATTCAAACCTGTTGTGTTGATTCTAGCTGTTACACAACGCTTATGAAGACATGGCGAGAGCTACGGAGCATTAAACTACATGTGATGTACATAAAATGCTGACGATAAATATGCTGACTAATGCACGCAATGATGCAGCTTCCGGCCGCTGAATTCAAACTAAACGCGGTTCTGTATTTTAATATGGTGTATATGTTAACGGGAATCAGCGGTTACCAGCCGATACAGTATTATATGATACCTCGGTGCTGATCCGATTAAAATTGTGATTTTAACACATCACAATCACTTTTATAAATCTCCAAATTATAAATAAAAATTTTCCAAGATTTTGTTAGTTTTAAACCTTTCACTTACGGAATTTGGAGAAAAAGGCAGATTTTAACGTGTGTGATTTTTGATCTGGTAATGCCAATACGTGAATCACCGCAGGAACGAATTGTTATTCACAACTGAATAGAAATGAATCTGAACAAATCGTTTGGCTCAACTGAATCAAACTAAAACTAAAATAACTAAACGTTTTCAATCATGGATGTTATAAAAGAAAACAATAGAGCGGTGTTTCTGTTTTAACATATCACTGTTCATCCTGTTCGAATCAAATGATTTACTTTAATATATATATTTTTTTTCTTGAATATCAGCTCTGACAGGAGCGCTAGGCGTTCTCTCTCTCTCTCTCTCTCTCTCTCTCTCTCTCTCATGGCGTCAGAAGACGAGTTCCCGACCCTGAAGCCTCGCCGCATTCAGAACCAGAACGTGGTGCACAGGCTGGAGCTGCGGCGCATCAGCTCGGGCCGGCCCGGTGCTCACTGGTACCGCGTTCGCTGTTTCCACCAGAACCTCTTCCCCAACTTCACCGCCGTCAACGTGGAGAAGCCGCCGTGTTTCCTGCGGAAGTTCTCTCCGGACGGCCACTGCTTCGTCGCGTTCTCCTCGGACCAGACCTCACTGGAGATCTACGAGTTCCGTGGCTGCCAGGCGGCCGAGGATCTGCTCCAGGACCACGACGAGGGCCGGGACGGCGAGGTCCTGAGCGAGAACGTGCGAGCGCGTCTGTTCTCACGCTTCTTCTCGCTGCTTCACGTGACCAGCGTGGCGTCGAACGGCGAGCACCTGAACCGCGAGTGCAGCCTGTTCACGGACGACGGGCGCTACGTGATCGTGGGCTCGGCGGCGTACCTGCCCGACGAGCCTCAGCCGCACTTTTTCGAGGTTTATCGCAACAACGAGGCGGTGACCCCCAACCCCCGCTCGCCGCTCGAGGACTACTCGCTCCACATCGTCGACCTGCACACGGGACGCCTGTGTGACACGTGCGCCTTTAAATGTGATAAAATCATCCTGTCGCATAATCAGGGACTTTACCTGTACAGGAACATTCTCGCCGTCCTCTCCGTCCAGCAGCAGACCATCCACGTCTTTCAGGTGAGCGGTCCAGGAAGTGGTTATTCACATAAGCCACGCCCCCTTCTGTGGGAGTGACAGGCACGGCGCACACACTTTCTCCACTGAAGCGCTCAGGCACAGAAGCCACGCCCCTTTACCTGGAATACTAATTAATTTTTACAGCATTGAAGAGCTTTACACCTTTAGCATTAATCAATTACTCAAGTATTTTTTTCACATTTTCACGTGTGCAGGTGACGGCGGAGGGGACGTTCCTGGATGTGCGTACGATCGGGCGGTTCTGTTACGAGGACGACCTGTTGACGCTGTCTGCTGTGTACTCGGAGACGCAGGCCGAGGGCCCGGCCGGGTTCTCGCGCCTCTATAAGGAGAAGAGCATCAGCTCTCTGAAGCACCGGCTGCTGGTGTTTCTGTGGAGACGAGCCGAGCGCGACGGCAGCGCCACCGCCAAGCGCCGCTTCTTCCAGTTCTTCGACCAGCTGCGGCAGCTGCGCATGTGGAAAATGCAGCTGCTGGATGAGAATCACCTGCTAATCAAATACACCAGCGAGGACGTGGTCACCCTGCGCGTCACCGACCCCTCACAGGTACTCGGGTGTGAACATCCCATAATAACCTCGCAGTGAGGTTTTTAATAGA
Source organism: Clarias macrocephalus (assembly GCA_011419295.1). Lineage (NCBI taxonomy): Eukaryota > Metazoa > Chordata > Actinopteri > Siluriformes > Clariidae > Clarias > Clarias macrocephalus. The sequence goes on from JAAGKR010006468.1 coordinate 13,343, forward strand.
TTGGCATAGAAGTCATTGGTCTCTCTCTCTCTCTCTCTCTCTCTCTCTCTCTCTCTCTCTCTCTCAGCCGTCCTTCTTCGTGGTCTATAACATGGTGAGCACGGAGGTGATCGCGGTCTTTGAGAACACCTCAGACCAGCTGCTGGAGCTGTTCGAAAACTTCTGTGATCTGTTCCGTAATGCGACGCTGCACAGTGAGGCTGTACAGTTCCCCTGCTCCGCCTCCAGCAACAACTACGCCCGGCAGGTCCAGCGCAGGTGATCAATCATCATCACCTTCTCCGCCATCCTCCTCCTCTTAATCCACCATCAACTAGCCCCCAAAACAACCACCTCCTCCACCACCATCCTCCTCCTCCACCATCACCACCACCACCATCCTCCTCCTCCAACTCCTCCTCCTCTTCCTCCTCCTCCACCACCACGATGCAATCATTAAAAAAGAGCCTTCATATGCAGTTGGTAGTAGGGAGTCAGTGCTGCTTTTAGCAGTGCTGCTAAAAAATGCACACCGTCTGGACTGTAAGTGCGCCCTCTTGTGGTTCACAACTTAATAGACAAATGAGCTACAGAGAAATAAATGGAAAACAAACGTTATCAGTTAAAGATTTTAAACTCAGGCTTCACTGTGAAATGAATCTGAACAAATTATTCAGCTCAACCGAATGAAACGTGTAACTAAAATTTTCTAAATATTTTGACTAAAGATTTTTAACCATATAATTATAAATGGTTATTATAAATGAAAACAATAGAGCCTCCAGAGCCTGGACCTTCTCCAGCAGCAAATGTACACTGACATGCAATAAAAAAGAGAAAGATTTATCTTTGTGTGTGTGTGTGTGTGTGTGTGTGTGTAGGTTTAAGGACACTATAGTGAATGCGAAGTACGGCGGTCACACGGAGGCAGTACGGCGTTTGCTCGGGCAGCTTCCCATCAGCGCTCAGTCGTACAGCAGCAGCCCGTACCTCGACCTCTCGCTCTTCAGCTACGACGACAAGTGGGTCTCTGTAATGGAGCGTCCCAAAACCTGTGGAGATCACCCCATACGGTGAGGACACACACCACACACACCACATACACACACCACACACAGATAAAATGATTCATCATTAACGATTCCACTCTGAGATTCTGACCCAGACAAATATAATCATTAGTTTTTTTCTTCCTTTTGTCTTTTATTAACTTTTTTTTTCTTTGTTAATGTTTTAATCATAGTTTAAAAGTTTTTTCTTTTATTTGAATGTATTTTAATATACTTTCAGTTTATTTAATCTCTTTCTTACATTTTTATTCCTCCTGTAATCTAAGATCTCACTTTCTCTCTTTTACTGTTTTTTTTTTATTTTTATTTCTTTGGCATATTTTCAGATTCTCTTAATGCTTTTATTTTTAAACAAAATGTAGTTTTAGTTGTTTCTATTTAATCTAATTTTGTATAGTTCACTTTCTTACTTTTTTTCTACTCTCTCATTTTGTTTTGTTTCTTTTTTTCATGCTTTCTCACATTGATTTTCTCTCAGTTTAACGTCTGTTTTTTTTCTGTTTTTTTTGTTCTCTCTTTCTTTCTTTCTTGCTTGTCAAGCAATATACATGTCTTGGGACGTTTGATGATGATGAGAATCAAAAATAAATTTTGATTGTCACGGTTGATCGTCAGTCGTACGATTTAATCTTCTGATACAAAATTATGTGTTAGGGTGTGACGTCACGCCACCTGTCTGTCAGCCGTGGTAGTGACGCGGGCGCCTGTTACACAAACTTAAACCAACTGCTATAAACCTGCACCACTGTCAGAGCTGCGGTTCTAGAGCATTAATCAACCCCTTCTGAGAATTCTGGAAGGTAAAACGTTCATGCGATGAAAATGTTCCTCTGAGAGATGAGTGTTTGACTTGGCATTTTCAGAAAGGACAATTTCAGCACAAAATATAATTTTTTTTGAAGGTCGCACTGTAGGACTTCCTGATTTTAATGTGCATGAAGATGTGTGAGAGAGACGTCTGGAGTGCAGGAACTTTCCCCCTGATTCTTACTTACTGCTCGTTCACAGAAATTGGAAAGTGGAACAGGACGTGTTTTTCTTTTGATGTATAACGAGGTGCTGCTCTGTAACGGGGAACACTGGAGATGCTTTTTTACGAAAATCAAAATAAAAGAAATAAAAAAAAAATAATAAAATAAAATCATTTGTTACAGACGTTATATATATTTTATATATAAATTTTTTATACATTACATTTTTTACATTATTATATTTATAATTTAAATATATATAGAGTTTCTCTCATATATTCAATACAGTATTTTCCCCGTTGGGTTTCAGATCTCTTGTTGTCATGGTTACCTCACTGGTGATTATTTCAGAATAGAGCAAATACAAAATTGTTGTGCTAAAAAATTATGGAGATAAACGAAATATTTATTGTTAAAAATTACATTTATAGTGTTAATTTATAAAACTTTTCAAAAGAGAAACCAGACCAGGTAGATTTTCTGAAGTAAAAAATGTGAGCGGTTCTTGTCGTGGACAACTCTGGTCTCTGGGCCTTTTTTTTATTTATTAATTTTTTTTATTGGACTTTTCCCTGATTTTCTTCCTAATTTAGTCGTGTCCAATTCCTCCCCGTCACTAGGGGGCTCCACATTAAGGCCACTACTACCACTCAGCCGGGAGGGCGAAGACTATCACGTGTTTCCTCCGAACCACGTGACGCCAGCCGACCTCATCTTTTCGAACCGTTGGGGGCGGAGTCACACACTCGGAGGACGGCGCTATCCGCTCCTTCCGCTCGCGTGAGCTCACAGACGCCCCTGATTGGCTGTAAAGCCGTGATTAATGTGGGAGGAGCACTAAGTACCTCTGATCCCTCCCCTCTGAGAGAGCTCGGCCAATCAGCTCTCTCTAGACCTCCGGCTGCGAGAGGTTACATCATCACCCGGGGAACGAACTGGCGATCTCTGGATGATAGGGCGAGAACTTCACCACTGCGCCACTCGGAGGCCCCTCTGGGCCTTTTCTAATGACTGTCTACAGGATCCATTGCTAAGGTGCTCTAAAGTGGTTGCTAGGGTGTGGCATGATCCTTATAGACTGATTGGTTGACCCGGTAAAATGAGCCCACCCCCATGTCTCTATGACGATGAGATCCGCAGTTACGTTCAGTTTCAAAGTTCCTGTGGAAGTTACCATAGCAGGGAACGCAACTGTGAGCACTTCCTGTTTCGCTGGGATGTACCATCACCATTATGTGTCAATGCGGCAAATTTGGGCACCCCTTTGTCCCAGAGGTACAACTTATACCCTGTTGCTGGCGTGTTCTGAGACAGCTTGCAAGGCTCTTCAAATGTGGTCAATTTTATATATTAGGATTAGCTGAAAATTGACCTGAAATTTGCTGGATTCTCTTGGGTCTAATCATTGTAAAAATTGAGAAATTAAATAAAGCTATCGCAATATCCACAATGTTGTTAGAGATGCATGTCCTGTCTAATTTATAGAACGCTGCTTGAGAGAAATCAGACAGTAAACGTTAGTGCTGTTGAATCAAATCCTAATCTGAAAATTTACACGAAAAAAAATCCATATTCTATCCTCATGTCCTCCAACCCTCATAACTCTTTCATCTCGCTGTCACTGTGGTTTTCTGCTGATGTTTTCTAGTGTTGCATTAAATTAATAATCAGTACAGATAATAATAATAATAATAATAAAAAAACATACATTAATAATCAGTTTAAATTAATTTTTTATTATTTGTAATATATTTAAAAGTTCACACTGAACAAGAGAAGTTGTTTAACAGACCAAATGGATAAACAGCACAGTATGAGGCAACGGGCAGGAATAAGCAACACGTGCCCAGACCGGTTCCAGTGTTTGACCTTGTCCTCATCAATAGTAACCGAAAGCGTTCCTTGTTGTAGTATATAAGTTAATAGACAAATGAGCCACGGAGAAATAGATGCAAAACAAACATTATCAGTTGATTTGTTTTTAATCGGTTAAACTTGGGCTTCACTGTGGAATGAATCTAAACTAATGAGTTCAGCTGAACTAAATCAAATGCGTCACTAAGATATTCAAAACATTTTCGACAAAAAAACACCTTAATTTAAAATGGACATTTTAAATTACTTTAGTTGTAGTTTGTTAGTTAGTTAGTTTATTTATTTATTTTTTAAAGATTACCTACAGAATTATGTAAAGAACCACATCCACTGGTTCCATTATTCAAGAAATAAATATAAATGAATTCAGGATACTAATGATATCTTAGAAATGCATATTGTAGCATAATATATAATATACGATATCCTACTGTAATCTTGTAGTTACCTCGTCCAGTCCAGAACGCCGCTTCATCATGCTGCCCCTGTTCATGCATATTTTTCACAGATCTTTAATTATATATTTCTGAATTTTACAAAAATTTTGAACTGAATGGTTAGTTCTCATTCCTTGTGTGTGTGTGTGTGTGTGTGTGTGTGTGTGTGTGTGTGTGTGTGTGTGTGTGTAGGTTTTATGCCCGAGACTCTGGCTTGTTGAAGTTTAAAATCCAGGCGGGTCTTCTGGGTCGGCCGATTAACCACGCCGTGCGCCGCCTGGTCGCCTTCACCTTCCACCCCTTCGAACCGTTTGCCATCTCGGTGCAGCGCACCAACGCAGAGTACGTCGTCAACTTCCACATGCGCCACAGCTGCTCGTGATGCACATCGGGTGTTTGAGAGAACACTAACGTCCATGCTGTACTTTTACAAATAATTTTCTCATTTTTTGAATTAAATCTCTATTTATTGTACATACAATATGACATTATTTTATTTTATGGAATTATTTTTTTATTGTAAATAAAAGTTGGTTTTGAGATATTACGCCGGCCAGGTGTGTGTGTTCTATGGTGGGGGAAAGTTGGATGTTGTGTGTACAGATGTGTGTCAGGAGAAAGAGAGAGCAGTTAGCCGGCTGGTGATGTCTGATTAGTGAGGTACAAACCTCCGATAAAAAGCCAGCCTGACCCAGACACCACCTGACCTCAGACGGATCGCAATCGCTGCAGTTTTTCACTTTGGAGTTCCACCTTCTTTGTGTTGTCGTGATCCTGCCTGGCTCGCTGATCTCAGGACAGCTGAAGGTGAGGCATGTTCCTCTGCCAATCATTACTCTACATGACCATATCATCCACATGGCCTAAGCAGCTTTTGGACAGAGGCTTCGTTCCGTGACAGACCTCCAAACAAACTCAAATGGAGAAGACGGGACACTAGAGTCCAGGCAATCTGCCGGTATCCGTGTGTCAAATCCTGTGCTGAATTCAATCGAACTCTTCACGTAGAACCGGACTAACCCACTGGACTGAGGTCACTAAGCTCTTCTAATCGCTGTGGGAATCCATGATTATCCCCAGATTGATCTTGAACTCAGGTTCATCCCAAACCGTGTGTGTGTGTGTGTGTGTGTGTGTGTGTGTGTGTGTGTGTTCTGGCGAGTAGCTCAGCCACACCTGAAAGAGTCTCATAGTTGTTTTCTAAGAGCTTGGTATTGACTGTGTGTGTGGGGGGGGGGCGGGGGGGGATCTCCTGTAACTTGGCAACCCGCAGGCTCTGTGCTGGTGAGAGATGGTTTGTACACAGGCCTGGAGTGACACGTGCCATGCTTTTTAGTCTCACCTCCAGCCCCCCCCCCCTTGGGATGTACTGCTGTCGGAGAGCCCTGGCCGAGTGCCTCTGGATTACGGCTGGGATTGACGTTCTGGATGTTTCCTCGACCCACTGTGTGGCGTTATTGCATGCAGGTCAACAACACAGACAAACCTGTGGAGGCTTGTTGGACTGGTACACGTACTGCACTTAACAGGGATTCTAACCACTTATGTCAGTTTCACATGTGGACATGAAGGGACCTGCGAATCATGTTTGCGAAGCAAGAGAGTGAGTGGAAGTGTGGGGAATAACATCTGCCTCTACACTATGATTTTGTCCTCATCGTGGTGGTTTTGTCACTCTTGGGGTGGTGGTGGCTCAGGATGTTACGGCTCTGACTTACTGTTCGAGCCCCAGCTTAGCCAGGTTGCTGCTGTTGGGCTCTTGAGCAAGGCCCTTCACTGTCTGCTCCATGGGCTCCGTATCCTGGGTGACCCCATAGTCTGACCACAACTATGCTGGGATATGCCAAGGAGTGTCACTGTGCGGACAAATTAAGGCTTAACTCAACTTTGCGTTCCAAGCCTTGACTCAGTCTTTGGTGACTCGCGAACTGTTTACAGCCTGAATCACCTAGATGTGATACACACACCCAGTTTGGACACCAGTGTGTGTCGCATCCTTGCCTGATCTGGCCACCATGTGGATCTTTTGGCAGTTGTCACCCCGTCCGGTTGTAGATTATTTTCTTTGACTTATTAGATCATACATATTTATATGAACGACCATTATTATAAAAATGGTCATGTTACACCTGTACCTGCTTTACTTTACTTATAAGAGGGACGGTGGCTTTTCAGGGGAATCTGTTTGTGTGGCTAATTGTGAAACAGGTTTATTGTACCTGATCTAATAAGTATTGCCACGTTTTAACACCCTGAAAATAAATGACACGATGCAGAGGTGGAAGGAAAAGCATGTTTTTTTGGGGAAATTTCTGCGCTGATTAAAAAAAAAAAAAAAAAAAAAGACCCTTAAACTGAAGACAAATTTCATGTTGTTAGTTCCACAGGGGAAAAGAGTGGACTGCGAAAAAAAAAATCTTGCTTTTAAAAGCATCTTGTGCTTTAAAAGTTCTCCGAAGTGCCATTTCAGGGTTTATTTATTTATTTATGTTTTTTTTTCCTTTTTTCGGGAGTGTACCACTAAGTGCAGTTGCTGTAGGCAGCGCGGAATAATTTTCTCCAGGTTTCATGAATATGGTTTCTGCGGTGTATCGTTAGTTCCTAACAGACATTCCTTGTATCCGCGAAGTGTGTGTTAGTGTGTATGTAGGAGGGGGTGTTGGGGGGCTGGGAGCGGTGGTGGTGGTGGTGGTGGTGTGTTTTGGGAGGCGAGAAACAAAATCCAGGGACTCGAGGCAGAGGGTGCGGATCGGGAATAAAATGCTTTTAGGCACACAGGAGGTTTGGATGTAGGCGGACGAGCGACCGCGGGGCTTCACTCTCATTTCATTCAGCCCTAATGCGCTCCGAACAAAACAACAAACCGAAAAACATCTAGCAGGCTTATAATTTTACATCACAATCGCTTCTGTTTAGAGGGAGAGAGAAAAAGAGAAAGAGTACATGAGAAAGGAACAGAGAGAAAAGGGCAAGTAAAGTGAAAAAGAGATGAAAGGCAAAAAAGACAGGAATAAAGAAAGTTAAAAGAGAAAAAAATGTAAAAAGAGGAGAGAAAGAAACAGAATTAAAGAAGTAAAAATAATAAATGTTAGAGAAAGAAACGAGCAGGAAATCTGAGACGGAGAGAGACGATGGAGTGAAATGCGCTGAGTGATCGAACAGTAAACACGACTGTATTATTCAGCTTCTGTGGTGCTCGTTATTACCTCCTCTCAGTGTGTTAGTGTCCCAGTCGATTAATAAGCTCAGACAGAAATAAAATAACAGCCTGTGGAACATTCAGGACGTTGGTGCCTGTGACGGTGGCTGGTGGGCGTGGCCTGGCCAGTGTGTTCTTAATTTTGTGTCATTTTGAAGAGAAGCAGTAATAGCTATTTATCTCTCCTAAAGCTAAAGCAGGCTAACTGCACTAGCTACGTACACGACCCCAGAACCTCCAGCCCTCGCTACTTTATTTTCCTTACAATGTCTCTATACACTAAACTAAACTATAGTAGAACTAAAAAAACCAAGCATCGATCCACACGTGTCTTTAGAATCGGTCTGTGAAATTTGTCCCTTCTTTACGGAGTCCTGACAGATTAGCGTAGCACTGAGAACATCTCTATTCAGTTGTCATTTGTTGCTGAAATTGCAGCTCGGTCTCTGAAAACCAACGATCGCCTGTCGCTTTGTCCCTCGCTAGTCTGAACACAAGCTCAACCAGACCTCCAATCAATCTGGGCTCCTTTTTTTACTTCTACAAAGAATAAGAAACCGCCTTAAGGCAGAAAAAAAAAAAAAGTGTGACTCAATCCCAAAAGCTCCCTACAGGACATCCAGAGCACTCCAGACGCTGCAGAAGCCATTATTTCCTCCCCTATGCAGCGCACTTCATAAGGAACACGGGGCCGTGAGGGATTGAGCATTAGCCTCGGACTGAATTGGACTTGTTCTCGCTGTGGGTTCTCCCAGCGGCATTGACGCAGGCGGACTGGAAGTCCTAAAGGTCAACCTGATCTTCCTGCTGAGGTGCAAATCCCTTTCCTGGGCTGAGTCGGGAGCCTAATTACGACCCACTGTAAGAGCACTTCGGGAAAGAAAGGGACGGTTTGACGTTTCTCCCGCTTTCATTGTTGCTTTTTAAAGGGAAGGAAGAAGAAAGATAACGTTTGGTGGAAGCTGTTGTTGCATTCAAGAGTTTTTTTTTTTTTTTTCATGATGTTCTGTAAAAGCCACTTTCTGTGTATCTGCACCGAAACCCCAAGAACATTATATAAAGGAGATCGCCAAGATGCCAAGGGCACGATATAATCCTGATCATCCAAATTGGTCGCGGAAACAAATGAAATCCTTAAGCGGTTTCGCACTCTGGGCCGTGCTGTTGTACTGAATATCAGCGCGGCTGTGATGCGGTCGTAGGCACGAGGTGGCAGCCTGAGTACTGGAGATACAACAGTACAATGATATTCAGTACCGTGACGGGTGGAGCTGGTGACCGACGGTTAGTGTAATTAACAGGAGGTGAGAGTCGTGTTAAAATCCCAGCGGGACTCTGTAGTCAAAAAAATAAAGCACGGAGGTGGAGGACCGTCCCGAGAAACTCACCGGATTTACTGCATATTTACACAGATTACACTTTAGAGTATCAGCTCCGTCAACTCCAGGGTTCTTGGGTCGAATCCCAAATAGTCTTAAATGGAAAGCTAGTGCACTATGTAGGGTGTACACTCCATGAAGTAGGCCACGAGTACGGTGATATTTCACTAGGCCACACCCACTACGTTTTAAGATGTCTCACTTTTACAATCAATATGTTTTAATGATGTAGTGTCGTGTGATCTTGGTTTTGGGTAAATAAGCAAAAAAAAAAAAAAAAAGTAAGTAAACATTTAGTAAATAAACAGTTGGCATCATTTTTATTGTCTGAAGTGCCGTGTGTCTCCTGACTGTTTTCCACCTGTGGCAGTAATTCACGTTAAAGATCGTTAGCATAACCAATAAAGGAGGTAAAGTACAAAACTGAAGACTTGGTGTGTCTTGACTGATTTGCCGTAATGGTAAAATTGTTCCTGTTTTTCATCGTGTTTGCTGCTGATGTTTTTTTAAATGTAGCCTAGTGGGACAAGATTTTTTTCCACACTCACGAAGCACAGTGCAATTTTCTAAAATTAATGCACTATTTTGGGCTCTGCAAATGCCCCCTTTTAGCTCCCACCAAGCCTAACGGCCTCCGCTTCCACAGCCTAATGAAATAAACTCCATTACCGGCCCATAGAGGACCTACAATAAAGGGAAAAATGGAGGTGGCATCTAAAGGCGAGTGTGAGTCAATCCTAACAGCTCCTTATTGGATAGACGGCACAATATGTAGGGCGTTAAAGCCGTTATTTCCTGCTGTGTGAGACGCAAAATCCAACTTTTATCCCTTTGAGATCTGATTAAAAGGGTCTAAGAGTGAGCTGTAGGAACACCGTGTCACGAGAAAGAAAAGGTGTGTCTGAGGACGGATGTAGCTCTCGGCCTTCTGGACCAGGATGAGGATCAGGAAGTCTACGGGAAGAGGGTTTAAAAAGCAAAATGATTATACAAGAAATCGTTTGGTTTGGAATCAAATCACAATTTTGCATTCATTATTTATTGAGTCTACCAGTGTGTGAAAATGACGGAATTTGTTCTTTTTTTCCTTCCTTTTGTTGTAACATGTACAGTAATACACACACTGTAATATAATCCAAATTTATATAAAAAAGTCTTAATATGTCAAGAAATTTTAATGTTTTTATTATATTTTGCTATAAATAAGATTTAACTTGTCAGTTTCATTGTGCTTTTTAAAAAAAAATATTTTGACATAAATTTAAATTGTAAACATTTATAAACGTATTGATTATTTTTAAATGTTTAAATGCAATAATTTCATTTATTGTTCAAAAATGTATGCTATAAAAACAAATAATCCAGTAAACAAGCAAACAAATAAATGTTTTTCATAAATATTATTATTATTATTATTATTATTATTATGAAATTACCAGTTGTTTTGATTCTTCTGTATTTTTATCCAATCAGATGCTCTTAAGTCCTCTAAAATAAAAATGTAAAAAGTTGAACTCGGTTTCGTTTGTGTTATGCGTGTGATGTTCCTCCATCGTTCCACACAAATGCTGCTTTCTCCATGCTGATGTTCCTACATGGCCACAAAACTGATGGAGACCTCCTGGTTTGCTTCCAAAAATGAACCTTTATTGAAACAGATGTAAAGTCTTAGAAGTTATAATTCTCTGAACTTTCCTCCTCTAATGACTCCGAGTCGAGTCGAGTCGCCGCCCTGCCGTGTGATCCGGACCTACCTGGAAAGCTGCAGCCGCCATCTGACTTTTTATTCCACAGGTTAATTAGGCTCCAGGTTCTCGTGGGTTCACGAGCGTGAGTGTGTGTGTGAGTGTGTGTGTGAGTGTGTGTGTGTGAGTGTGAGAGAGACTCGACCTGTGAGGCTGCAGGTGTTGCAGGATTAACTGTCCAGCCTGAATCTGGTTACAGAGCTTAATTGAACACATTCAATCAGGAGAGGTGACAGCAGGGCAGCAGAGCTCAACAGGTCCGCGCACGTGTGTGTGTGTGTGTGTGTGTGTCCTTAATTGGGAGGTAGAAGTGATTGATAAGGTCACCTGAAAAAGGTGTGATTTAATTATTGTGTGATTTTCTTCACTTTGGAATATCTAATCATTCCAACATCAGGTGTGTGTGTGTGTGTGTTGTGTGTGTGTGTGTATACAGTATAAGTGTGTTTATATAGAGATTCAGCTAAACATTTTTTATAACAATAGTACGCAGCATATTCTATATAACGTTTTTATGAATATATTTTTTGGCTAAGTCTGTATACGCACATATATACTGATCAGACCC
>JAAGKR010006468.1:24643-39643 GCA_011419295.1 Clarias macrocephalus
CCCCCCCCCCACAATGAGAACCTACACAATCCAGGGCTTACGTATACAGACCGATCAGCCATAACATTAAAAGCACTGGCTGGTGAAGCCTGGGTCAGTACGTCTCCATAACACCAGGCTCGTCTTGTCAACCTGTGAACCAGCGACAGGGTCATGGGCACCCCGGGGTCATTGGTCAGGTACTGTAGGCCAGACAGGACCCTCCGGTTCTGCTTCCTCTGAGAGAAAGTTTGTTAGGCCTCAGGACTGGACCATAATATTTCTACAAAATTCTCACTACTTTCTTTTTTTTATTGTGTGCATTTCCCAAATGTGCTTATGCCATATCATATCTACTTTCTTCCAAAATAATTGTGTTTTTTTTATTATGATTATTATTATATCCAGAGCTCATTTTTATAAAGCTGCATTTAAAATAAAAAACAATCTCTAACAATGCGAGTGTAACCGGATTACCGCACTGGGAGCCAGACATAACCAGACATAATACAGGTATATGTGAATAAAATCAAGACGTTACGGCGGTTAAAAGCGTCGCGCACTGACACGCCGAGCAACATCGATGGAGTTAATGTGTGTTTATGAACGCACCGGGCCTAAACGTCGCCTTTCTTCCGAGCCCTGACCCCGGTCGCCATAGCGACAGCATGCCACAATCACCGTCTGCCTGGTAACTCGGTTTTCCTCACTAACGGGCGTTGTCATGGCGACCAGGAGCACCACGCAATCCTAATCCTGGGACACAGGAAACCGACCTTCGGTTTGATCTGCGTAGTCATGTGACCTTTCTTTCTTTCTTTCTTTCTTTCTTTCAGGCTGCTTTGGGGTGTCTGGAGCTGAGAGGAGGCGAGACAACACGCTCGACCTTGTGCGCCCGCTCTAATTTTAGGCCGAGTGACACCTGCTAGGTGTTTACTATGGAACGGGAGCGGTAATGTGAAGCGGAGAAGGTCTGATCTGACACTTGAGTATGGATGATGTTTCAGGCGACTCGTCAGGTCTGCAGCGTCCGGGTTCCTGAGGTCCTACAGGGTTATACAGGGTGACGCTACTGTAACATGTAAGGAATAAAGCAGTGTTTGATTCCATGTGCAGCACAGGGTTTTGAGAAGTATTATATCAACATCATGTTGAACTTTGTATACATTTATACTTAAGTTCTTACTGTACAGCAACTAAATACAGTCATTTTTTTCATTCTGTCTTTTTCAAAAATGTATTTCAATTAATCAAATAATATTATAAATGATATATTATCAAAATATTTTTACACTGATCAGCCATAACATTAAATCTGTTGTGGGTTCCCTTCGTGCCACAGGGCGGCTCTGGCTCCTCGGGACGTGGCTCCACAGGACGCTGGCAGCAGATCATTTTGGTTCTGTTTTGCTGGGTGGGCCGTTCATGGATCAGACTTGTTTGTCCAGTGCATCCCATGGAAGCTCAGTTAAATTGGGATGTAGGTCATTTGGACTTTTTGCCTTCTGGGCCCCGTGTGCGGTAGGCTGTGGAGCACTGGGTCTACTGGTTCTTTTTGTATTATAGCCAGCATTGACTTTTATCAGAGGTTTGTGCTGCATTGGCTTCTTTGTGGGACCGAACTGGACAGGCTGGCTGGTCATGGGTGAGCCTCGTGTGCCCATCACCAGTTTACTGGTGCATAGAGGCTGGTCGAAGTACGAAAGTAAACATGGAGCAGCTGTAGTGCCTGAGATTGACTACAGAAGACCACGTGTGATCACAGATCAGCCACGAGCCAAACTGAGAAACACTACGTCGCCCTGACCAACTCGGGTGATTTTTCTTATGTCGGCTTCCTACCTCCCCTAGACACCAAGAGCAAACACCTGCGGAGGAGAGCGTAACAATTTTACTGAGATTTTCTGTGACAGACCAACACAAAGTGGCACAGAAGTGTGGCAGAAGTGGAAGAAAAAAAATGGTTAACAATTTTTCCTTTGACAAATACAAATCTGAAAAGTGTGGCGTGAGTTTGTATTCACCCCTAACTAAGATCCAGTGCATTCAGAAGTCACCTAATTAGTAAATAGAGTCCAGCTGTGTGTAATTTAATCTCAGCATAAATACAGATGTTCTGTGAAGCCCTCGGAGGTTTGTTAGAGAACATTAATGAACAAACAGCATCGTGAAGCCCAGGAACACATGAGACAGATCAGGGATACAGTTGGGGAGACGTTTAAAGCAGGGTTCGGTTATAATAAATATCCCAAGCTTCAAACATCTCACTGAGCTCTGTTCAATCCATCATCCGACAATGGAAAACGTACGACACAACTGCAAACCTACCAAGACATGGCCGAACGAGGACAGCATTAATCAGAGAAGCTGCTCAGAGTCGATGGTGCCAAAAACAGGACAATCTTAGAAGAAAACCTGCAAAAGTCCTGAGACTTGAGGTTCCCCTTCCAGCAGGACAACAACCTTAAACACACAACCAGGGCTACAGTGGAAGGGTTCAGATCAAAGCATATTCATATGTTAGAACGGCCCAGTCAAAGTCCAGACCTAAATCCAACTGAGAATCTGTGTCTAAATACGTTTACGTTTGTGGCTTGTAACGTGATATAATGTAGAAGTTCAAGGGGTCTGAATACTTTTGCACGGCGCTGTATGTTTGGATGCTGTTTCCCCCGCAGGTAGATTTGTACAGATTTTTCCCTTGATGAATGAAATCAGCTGTTGTAAAACTGCATTGTGTATTTACTCGGGTTATCTTTGTGTAATATTAAAATTAGTTTGATTAGTTGCAGCACTCTACATCAAGGAACGATGAAGTGAGATGTTTCCAACAAATGTCTGGATGAAATCAAATTTAAATAATGAAAATGGAGTTCGCACCCCACCACCCACAAGTTTCTCTAGGACCTGAAAAATAAGTTTTATATCCCAGCTTTGTATCAGAAGGTTCTGACATTATGTGGACATTATGAACATCTTCAAAGCTGTGATGGTCGTGAGAAACCTGTTGTATCATGTCAACATCTTCATCCGTCTCTGGTGAAGCTCCCTCTTTTCTCTGATTAGCTCCATCCCGCGCTCCTCACATCGCCGTGAGAGTTAATGCCGAGCGTTCCACCTCCGGTCCGCGCCGCGTGCTGTAAAATCATTATGTCCTCATTACCGAGACTCGCCACTATTAAGCTGAGGATGAACGCTTCAGACTCGCCCGTGCGCTCCTTCTAAAGCATGCTCCGAGGGTAAGTGCACCAATCAAGCTCCAGTACATGCGTGGCACTGAGAGAACAGGACACAGAAATTGTACAAATGACAGTCATTTATGAACTGGATGTTATTTGATGAACGAGAGAACTTTGATTGGTTCTGCCCGACATGCTCAGATGGACGGAGAGCGAGTGAGCATGGAAGCTAATCATAGGGTTATTTTTCATATCAAAAAACCAAATGCCTCTGTGACCTTCTGAAAACAGCATTTCAACATCATTAAAACTTTTTACGCGTTCCTTTGGAAGATATTTTCATCTAAATCAGGGAATGATGCGCGGCAGAACCCGATCCAGGTACGGAGCCTCCGACCAAACCAAACCAGCGTAACCTTCATCGCTCTATAGGCACAATCAATCCTTTGAAAAATTCACTCTTAAAAAGGAAATATTTTATTTGAGTTTCTATCACATTCTTGCTTGATTACTTACAGTTTCTTTATAGCACTCATCCTGTACAGGGTTGTGGGAAGCCTGGAGCCTTGGACAACCAGGGGGACTCGGGGCACAGGGCAGGGGACAACCTGCACCTGGAGAGGGTGCCAGTGCATCAAAGGGCACAACATTACACACACACTCACACACTATTGGGAACATGGAAATGCCAATTAACCAAATCTACATGTCTTGGCGTTTCCGTACTGTGGTTAACCTGGTCTTCCTGGAAACATGGTTAATGTTAGGCAAACTTCACTTTGTACAACATTAGAATGTTTTATTTCTACACTGTCTTTCAGCTTGTTTTCCAACCGTGGATTCGTCTCCTATACCATGTGATTGTATGGACTCGAGCCTTGGGCTGTGAGTGTTGTAATGTGGATGTTTGAGGGGGTAGAACATCCAGGCTGAAAATACATTTTTAGGAATCTGATCTGAATCTGATTTCAAACCAGCTCTGGATGTGGATCAAATTGAATTTGCAAAAATCTGAGTTAGTGTGTTTTGATTTTTTTTTTTCTCGACATGTCCAAAACAAGGCAGACAGTCTACTTTTTAATCCCTAAAATGATAATATTGTATTAGCAGAAAATATTCCAAAAATTCCTTCTGTGGGGAGTCGAAGAACCTCCTAATTCTCCAACGAAACCTTTGAAAAACATGTACAATATGAGAATCTCATAATTATTCAGTAGGACTTTTACTCTTGAACTTCCTCACTAATGAAGAAAAGTATTCATAATAATGTCTTGTCACCTTCATATGGTGAGTTGAGTTGAGATGCTTCATGGTAAAAACCATCAATACATTTACTAATACCACAGTTCACATAAAATGTTGACCGTTTTATGCGATTGAGAAACGTTTTGGGTATGAATTCCACTTTACTTCTCATCATATGCTACAATCAAATTAAAAACTACAGTATTTAAAGACACAGTAGGTGGTCCTAGCACAGAATACCTCGACTGAATGGTAAAGATTGTAATCAAGGTGAGCTAAAAACAGTTTTTCATTAGACTACAGTGACTCAACATGTGCTCTAACAAAAGGTCAAGCAGAGTTTGTTCTGAGGGTTAAAGAACCTTTAAAGAACCAATTTTTTCTATGACTGTCTGAATGAACAGAGAACATTTCTTGTCAATGAGGAACCCTTACTCATCCAACAAGTTCTTAAAGAACCTATAAAGTGTTTATCAAGGGTTGAGACAGTTTTGCTAAATATTAAACTCCACAAAGGTTTTATGTACAAGGAAGAAAAAAATCACCAATAATCCAGAGTTTGTTTCAAACTTACCCAACACACACACACACACACACACACACACACACACACACACACACACACACACACACACACACACACACACACACACACAGGTGTCTTCAGGGGTTCTATATGGATATGTTGGATAATTACAGGCAATTAACTTCCATAAGGCTTTTACACGAAATCTTTATTGATACACTTTTTTGTAGGTAAAAGGTTTTACTAAAAGTTATTTAGAAGACCAATAAGCTTTAAGGAACCTTCAAATGTGAGCAGCCAGTTCACAGATTATACGACAAGAATGCAATTATATAACGTGATTACACAATTATGGCCTTCATGTTTGATAGGAGCGCAGTTGCTTGTACGTTTCTACCGGTATAATGTTTTTCCTAAATGTACAAAACCTCAAGACAGATTTCAAAATGTGAATCTCCTGGCGCGTTCTAGACGAGCTGAACGTGAAACCAGGGGGAGGGGTAGCTCAGGGGTTTTACTACGGTGATCGGAAGGTAACAGGTTCAAACTTCAGCACCACCAAGTTGCCACTGTTGGGCCCTTGAGCAAGGCCCTTAACCCTCAACTGCTCAGATATGAAAAGAACACGATAAAAATAAAAAAAGTAAGTCATTTTGGAGGGCGTCTGCCAAATGCTCAAATGTAAAATAACAATTCTAAATGCTTTATGAGAAAAATCCTCAACTTAAGAGTAACTCAGTCTCATCTCATCACCATGTTGTTGGTTATTTTACCCCAGCAGCATCTCACACGGGAGGTTATTGTGAAGAACAGAGAGGGTGCTGAGTAGAAGAAGAACAATGTGGACTGATCACACACAGTGATGTAGATACACACTGAGATGAGGATGTGTTCGGGGAGATCAGGGAGGACATGATAGACTGATGAAGACTTTACCTTTCCAGCGTATCGAGTGCTATGTTTGCTAATCCTCGAGACGTCCCTGCTGTTTGTCTTACCTCCTGTTAGCAGCCACATTTCTTCACTCATAAGAGGAGGACAAACGGTGACATTGTAGGAACGTCTTCATGATCACTAAATGAGTCTCGCGGTCTGCAAGATTGTGGTTGTGATAATACGCTCACGGTGGTGTAGAATAAATCGTTCACAACAGCAAAAACAACAACAACAACAAAACTTAAATATATGCTATGAATTGAACGAATGCTCGAGGAGCCATTACTCCCAAGTGTAGATGATATTTAACTCCTGTTCTGATTGCTGAATAAATATGCTAGCATGATGATAACGGTTCGTGCCCTTTTCCTTTATCTGTCGTTTCCTGTCTTCTTTCTCTCAGCGTGTCACGCACGAGCAGCTGCTTTTTTCCCCCCGCTCTCAGGCCACGCTAGAACAACAGTCTTCAAATTATAGAGCGCTTGTGCAGATGAGTGCAGGACCGCCAATTAGCTTGTCGCTAAATTTGGTGCAATGTTGTTGTCCTGCGTGGTGTGTGATTAAACACAACAAAACGGCTCACTTCTATAAAAAGGTTATGTGTTGATGAACAAATCCGAGTGCTTTTAATGCAATTACGAGCTCAGAGAGCGTCATGGCAACGCGGGATCTTCTGTAGCACCTGACACGGAGAACGACGTTATTGATGGGTGGAACACACAGAGCTTTAAATTTCATTATTGTACATTCAATAATAAAGTGGTGGAGTGATGGAGGAAACGTGAAGGAAAGAAGTGATGGTGGAAATGTACAGGCTTGAGAGTGATGAGGGAGATGTGGAGGAGAGGATGATGGAAGAGATGTGGAGGAGAGGAGTGATGGAGGAGATGTAAACTACAATAGTGATAGATTACTTGTGGAAAACGGGAATGATAGTGGATATGAAGAGAAGAGGATTGATGTAGATGATGGGAGAAGAGAAGTGAGGGAGGAGATGTAGAGGAGAGGAGAAATGAGCAGAAGGAATGTAGAGGAGTGATGGAGGAGATAAAGTGGAGTGATGAAGGAGATTTAGAAGACATGTTGAGGAGATGAGCGGTGGAGGAGATGTAGTGAAGTGGAGTGATTTAGAAAATGTAGACGAGTGAGGAAGATGCTGTAGAGCAGAAGAGTGATGGGTGAGATGTAGAGGAAAGCAGTGGTGGAGCTTGGGCTTAGCCAAGGAGATTGTCCATCTTACGTTTGTTTGTGTTTTTTTGTTGTCAGAATTCAGGATTGAAGCCACAAAAACAAGTGGGAAATGTTCTGAACCTGAGTGGGGTAGAAGGGGACATTTTCCCCCAGCTGGTTCCAGGTTTGGTGGTTTCTGATTGGCTAGGAAAATGCACATGAGGGGTTAGGGTTAGGGAGGGCAGTTTATTTAAAACTACAGACACTGAAATGGCACATTTGAAAGTAGATCAAGAATTCCAAAAGACATCATTTGAGGTGTCAACATATAGAAAGTTAACAGAACCATTTAAGTCTTATATTAATTAAGACTTGTGTTAAGTTGTTTACAAAAAGAGTCCAGTGGAATTGCAGTGAGGTTTTATTTAACATGGCGGTGAAAAAGGTTGAGGAATACATCAGTTTTTCATTTGTTTCTAAAGCTTTTAGAAATATGGGTCCCCACATTTCAGGATCCAGCTTGGAGTCCCTAGTATGTGGATAAACAAGAATGTGTGTGTGTGTGTGTGTGTGTGTGTGTGTGTGTGTGTGCGCGCGTGTGCGTGTATCTGTTAGCTGACTCTGACTCTTTTCCTTTTCTTTTTTCCCCAAGGGCCAAACCCTTCTTTTGAAGAGATGGCATACTGATGCCGTTTAAGATTTTGAAGGAATATTTAAGTGCTTTTAAGTTTGTCTTAGACAGTTAACAAGAGGACAATAATTCCGCAGTAGGATAAAAACAAAATTCCCATTCGATATCTAATGGCATTCTGTTAAAAAAAAAGTCTAAAATATGGGAATATAGA
The DNA here is from genome assembly GCA_011419295.1 of Clarias macrocephalus. Taxonomy (NCBI): domain Eukaryota; kingdom Metazoa; phylum Chordata; class Actinopteri; order Siluriformes; family Clariidae; genus Clarias; species Clarias macrocephalus. The sequence goes on from JAAGKR010006468.1 coordinate 32,524, forward strand.
CCCCTGTTTGAGACATGTCACTTTGACCTTAGTGACGCCTCCTGATTGCATAATTGCAATCAATTTTTTGACACTTAAATTCCTTTCCAAGCTGCCAGATTTCACTACATTGTCATTCAACTGTACACAAAGATACTGAGCAAAACAAAATTACAAAACTCAACCCAAATAACCAATATGGAGATGCAATAAACACATTTCTTAAATGTTGTAGATATTGCACGTAAACCCTTAAACCATTTCACACACACACACACACACACACACACACACACACACACACACACACACACACACACACACACAGACACACACAATCACCTCAGTACAATGTTACTGGACTGACAAACACACACATGCAAACAAACTGCTCTACAACCATCCAGCAATTTCACACACCAACCTGCAACTGCTTTTTTGCACAATATTTATTACCTGTTATTTCCACAAGAACTCATTTGTATCTTTGCTGCTACTTCAGCAATTAATGTTCATCATCATCTCATGGACAAATTACTTACACAACCTCAAATCACTATCACACACTCTTGCATTGAACAGTATTGTGGTCTTGTCCTCCTGTTTGCACATTTGCTGGTGCACTTTCTGCTGTCTTTTGCTGTCCTTTTGTATAGTTCTTGGATAGTTATATGTAGATCGATAGATGATTTATGGTGTTCCTTTGTTTTGTCTTCGCTAGTCAGCTAATTAGATGTCTTAGTTAGCTAGTTAGTTTTGTTACATTCTGTTGCATGTATGACCTTGGTCCCGGAGGAATGTTGGTTCGTGTCACTGTGTACTGGACTGTAAGTGGTTGAAGTGGCAATAAAAGCCTACTTTACTTGACTTGACAGCATAGGACTGTGGTCAGCATCAGAGCCTGTCCAGAGTCTGTGGGTGCAATTCTTATTTAGGAATGAAGTGGATTTAGGAGTCTGATGGCAGTTGGGTAAAAATGCTTGCTAAATCTAATAGCTCGGTTCAGCAGACGTTGCGATATCACACCGGAGGCCTGGAGGGAAAACGAGTAGTGACAGGGGTGGCTGGAGTCATTGATAATGCTAATGGTAGCATTTGTCAGGCAACATTTATGGGCCACATCTTCAATAGTTGGTAGAGTGGCTCCAAACATTCCTTCATCTGACCACACCACCCCCTTAGAGCCCTTCTGTCTGAGGCCTTGCAGTTCTCATAGCAGGGATCATTGATATGGTCACATGGTCAAAACTCTCTCTGTGCCTCCTCTGTAGAAGGTGGTGAGGGTTGATGGATACGAGAGGTGCTCTCTTCAAACGCTGAAAGAAATGCAGACACTAGTGAGCCAAAAGAAGAGACATGGAGGGATCAGGTTAGATTGTCAGCACCCTGAACCCGCAGGAACTCTGTATGATGAACAATCTCCACAGCAGCGCCAGTTATATATGGGCTGTTTCCTCCAGGAGTCGTTCACCATCGATTTTTCTTCTTTTTGCATTTACGACCCGATTGTTATCGCTGCACTTAAAAAAGTCCCACTTCCTTTCCGTATGCCTTCTTCTCACCGTCCCAAATGAGACGCACCACGTCTGTGTCAACAGGCATCGTTCCAGGTGATTAGGATGATTAACTTTGATCTGAGGAGCTCCGTCTTCACAGCACTCGTTTCATCAAACTAGTGATGTTGAGAATTTACACACGTAGTTAGAAATCGATCCTCATTCATTTTGCTTAAACACACACACACTACTGAAATCTGCATCGAGAAACTATCCAGCTAACGCTAGCCTTTAATAAGGAATTGTTTAATAGTTTTAATGTAACAGTCAGTTGTTTGTATTTTAAACCTACAATCTGTCACTGTTTTCACGTCAGTGCATAATTGTTACATGATATTAACGTGAGTTGTTTTTTTTTCTTCTAAATTTAACACAGCTTCTCAGAGCTGTAATACTTCATGCTATCTGAGAATCAGGGTTATATAAGGATCCCTGTAACAGGCTGCAGGGAATAAACAGAATTTATTCCAGATCAGACCCTGGTGGACATCAACATGAGGCCGGCGTGGAGAAACCGAAAGCTTGGAAGTTATCAGAAAATTGAAATTACTGTGCAGGAGAAAGAAAACAGCATGCTTACCGCTGAGAAGGAAGGACAAGAAAAGTCGATGGTTTGAGGCGGGTGTGTTTTTTTTTGTGCTTGGAAAAGACAGACGAGATTATTTTATATATATGGATGTCTGCAAAATATCCAGCAGTCATTTTTGGGTTGGGTTGGGGGGAGGGTAGGTGGGTACTTATTGAATTGACCCCAGGACTCCTTCCATAAATGTAAAATAAACATCTGCTTACAGAAAACATCCCGATTAATCGTAGCTGTAGAAGCGATAGAATATTAGAACGAACACATTAGAATATAAACCTGTGCTACTGCCAGGGACACTGAACATCCACGTTGTACTTATCCTGTACAGGGTCACTGGACATCCCAGCTTATCACAGGTCATTTATTAGGTCAGTAATTCTTGCTAATTCAGCGGTCAAACAATAGAATTACAACAAGCAAAATGAAAAATACTCATCATCTTCTAAGACCTGGTGGCACCGTGGCTTAGTGGTTAGCACTGTTGCCTTGCACCACCAGGGCCTGGGTTCAATTCTCGGCTAGGTTCAATTCCTGTGTGTGCATGGAGTTTGTATGTTCAATTCTATATCCCCTCTTTGCTCTTCTTCATCTAGAGCCTTTAGTTGTACTGATCCTCGTCCCTGGAATTCTCTCCCCAAAAACACCTGTAACACAGATTCTCCAACCAAATTCAAATCTCAACTTAAGACTCATTTATTCAGAAATACTTATTCTACATGATGAGGCTGAACTGAAATTCTGAATCATCATTTGTCTCTTTTCATTTAATTTTGTTTTAATCTTTTATTACTCAACATTTATCAATGTTATCAATCAAATTTATCCTTGGGTGACCAGAAAGGTGCCTATATAAATAAAATGCATTATTATTATTATTGTTGTTGTTGTTGTTGTTGTTGTTGTTGTTATTGTTCTCCCCCTGCTTGGTGGGTTTCCTCTGGGGACTTCGGTTTCCTCCCACAGTTCAAAGACACGCAGATTAGGCTAATTGACATTTCTAAAATTGCCTGTAGTGTTTGAATGGGTGTGCAAGTGTGTGATGGTATGTACAGTATGTGTGTGTACGCTGCAATAAATTAGCACCCTGTCCATGCTGTACCCCGCCTCATGCTATAAGTCTCCTGAGCTCCAGGCCCCTTGTAGTCCTGTCAGCTTCCAAGATCGTATTTATTAGGAAATAATCGTGAATAAATCTAATGCAAACAAAGGCAAAGTGTAAGATGCAGCCTACATACTCATTTCATGGTACAAGTTTTAGGTCAGTCGTGTTGAGATCCAGTTGAATGTTGCTGAAACCTGGTGACTGAATGTTGTCGACTCTTAACTGCTGTACATTACAGTGTTCTGTTGAAAATTGACTTGACAGTAGGTTCAAGTCAGACGTGTGACTCTGGATGTATTATATTTGGCACCGAAAAATGAAACGTATATGTGTAGAGTTAATACATCACACCATCTTCCATAATGACATTTTCTTACATGTTGTACTTCAAGCAAGTCTAGCCATGTGTGTATGATCAGAGAGGAGTAACGGAACACAAGGCTTTGCTTCTTCTGTGCTTATGTTATTTACAGAAGAAAATCACAACCTCCTTCATTCGTTAGTCCGGCGGTGAAGCCTATGTAAAACAGCGCGTGCGTTAGTGACTTGCAGCCTGATTAAGCCTCGGCTCACGCTGATAGCCATGATGGATGCGCGGCCCTGGCTCTAGCCTGCAACAATTGCCTCGCGTACATTCAATGGGGCCCATTAGCTGTGGATTAGCTGGACAATTGGGAGGACCGGGGAGCCGAGCTGACCGCCCGAGGAGCGCGTGACTCAGCTCGGCACACCGGGAGGTCTGACCGTCCGCGTGGACATTTCTCCTGCTTGCGAGTCCATGTGCCCCCCCCCCCAGCTCAGTCTGGCGCTACATTACTGAGAAAAAGTCATTACGGTGGCAATTATGTTCAAGAAGATGTACCCACTCTTCTCGACTCGGCAAACTCACAAACATCCACAAATTGCTTTTTGCTTTGGTGGAGCAATTTGTGCACCTGTGTGTGAGTTTGTGGTTGTGTGTGTATGTGCAGGGTCGAGGAGGCCTAATTTCTCCGTACAGAGCTTGGCTTGGTGCCATTATTTTTTTTCGGGATGTCCACTCGGCCAGTCTGAGCGCTTTCCTGCTAATTGGTCGTAATTAAAGGCTTGTGTGGAGCACAGAGTGCACAGGAAGTGAGAGAGAGGTGTACAGAGGAGGAAAATGATCGGAAGTAAGGAGAGAAAGAAAATGCAAAAACTGAGAAGAGGAAGTAGATAGAGGAGAAAAAGAAAGGAAAATAAAAGTATGTATATTGAGAAAACCAGCTGGTAGGTCATATACATCTACTTAAAAACACAAAAAAATTAATTCAACTTCAACAACATTTTTTTACAGCAAAGAGAGAGAGAGGATAAGAACTGAAGTCTCAGTATCCCCTTATCCCCTGCCAAGACCCCAGTATGCCCTCATCTCAGACCGCAGTACCCACGATGATCCCCTCCTCAGACCCCTAATCGCCTAATCAAAGCTGAGTACCCACTTTTCCCCTCTTCTTAAACCCCAGTACCCCATCGCTAACAGCTAAACACTCCTTGCTGTCATATTTCAGGTAGAGGAAGTAAAGTGAGGGTGAATGTATGCCTGGTGAAGTGCTTCCCTCATGTGGCTGTTTCACAAATCACACAACAATTTTTTTCTTTCTTTCTATGTGTAAATATATTTATATAATATATATCACATAAAATCTTTAATTATCTTCTCCTAAACAAAGTAAATGCATCCTTATGAAAAAGATTCATGCTTTACAAATCTTACTGTCATATACTGTACACAATTTTTCTAACAGTGAAATTCTTAGTTCAGTCAGGTTTCAGGCCCCATCATAGTACAGAAACTAGTTAAAATTACAAATGACTTTTTTTAGCTTCGGACCAAGGCTGCATCTCAATACTCGTCTTACTTGATCTTAGTGCTGCATTCGACACTACAGATCATAACATTCTCATAGATCGCTTACAAAATCACATTGGTATTCAGGGACAGGCATTAAAACGGTTTAGATCCTACCTGTCTGTTCGATTCCATTTTGTAGATCTGAATGGAGAACAGTCTGGTGTAATGCCAGTGAAATATGGGGTGCCACAAGGGTCAGTTTTAGGACCTCTGCTGTTCTCAGTATACATGCTTCCCTTGGGTAACATCATTAGAAGACATGGGATTAGTTTCCATTGTTATGCTGATGATACCCAGTTATACATTTCCACAAAACCAGACAAAATACCCAAATTGTCTAGACTAACTGAGTGTATTCAAGATATAATAGATTGGATGACCGATAATTTTCTCTTACTAAATTCAGATAAGACAGCAATATTACTTATTTGTCCAAAAATCAGTTTGTGCACCCTACATAATCAGCACTTAGTATCGCCTCCTCTGGCAGATATCACAGCCTGCAAGCACTTTTTATAGCCGCTAAAAGTCTTTTAGTTCTTGTACTTGGGATTTTCTCCCATTCTTCCTTGTAAAAGGCTTCTAGTTCTGTAATATTCTCTGGTGGTCTTGCCTGCACAGCTCTTATAAGATCTACACACACATTTTCGATGATGTTTAAATCAGGGGACTGTGATGACCGTTCCAACACCTTCAGCTTGCGTCTCTTGAGGTTTTCCATAGTGGATTTTGAGGTTTGTTTAGGATCGTTGTCCTGTTGTAGAAGCTCCTCTTTTCAGCTTCAGCTTTTTTACAGATGGTGTGATGTTTGCTTCCAGAATTTGCTGGTATTTAGTGGAATCCATTCTTCCCTCCACCCGTGTAATGTTTCCTGTGCCACCGGCTGCAACACAACCCCAAAGCGTGATAGATCCACCCCCATGATTAATAGTTGTCCAGGTGTTCTTTTCTATTTTAACTTCATCAGTCCACAGCACTTGTTTCCAAAAGAAGTTAAAATCGAACTCTTTGGCCACAATCAGCAAAGGAAAAAAAGGAGCAGCATTTCATAAAAAGAACATCTTGCCAATTATGCACCACCACTCCTGAGTCTGCTGAATCTTCCTGCAGGTTTTTTCCAGTCAAATGGGGCTTTTGATTTGTCTTCCTGACCAGCATACGAGCAGTTCTCTCCCAGAGTTTTCTTGGTCTTCCAGACGTCATCTTGACCTCCACAGTTCCCTTGATATTTCTTAATTACGTTTCTCACTGTGGAAACTGCAAGCTGACGACGCTTTGCTCTCTTCTTGTAGCTTCTCCTGCATTGTGGGCATCAATAACTTTCATTTTCAGAGTCTTACACAGCTGCTTAGAGGAACCCAGGGTTGCTGAGTGTCCGCAAGTGTGTGCACAAGGTTTGAAGAGTCAAAGTATTTGTAAAGGTTTGAAATTGGCCTTTACTAATGACAGCTGCTGCCATGCATCAGATCTAACGAGCTGATTAAGGTCTGAAACCTTGTAAAAAGAATCTGAGACTCTGAACTCTTAGGGTGCCCAAACTTTCACAGTGCCATAATAATTTTTTTATTTTTTGTTCAATTTATGGCATAAGAAGTAACTTTGCATCAATGTTTGCTGAAAATATTTTGCATTTTTTCCATTTCCAAGAGAGACTTTGTGAACATCTTTTCAACTAAAAAATCACCAAAATCTGTTATTTATCAAGGGGTGCCTAAACTTTTGCATAAGACTGTGTATATACAGTCCTGACAGTGTTCGGGGCTCAGACACAGTCTACCAGTTTAAAAGCAGACTCAAGACGCATCTCTTTAGCCTGGCATACGCATAATTCATCCCATAACCTCATACTCCAGTACATCTAAACGTACGCTCTCGTCTAGTGCTGCTCATATCATGAACGGCATCTACGCTAATTTTGTCCACCTGTTCACCTGCCCATTATTTCTCTACCCATCCGGAGGCATCTGGAGATTGTTCCAGCTCCTGTAGACCGAGGCCGACCCTGCGAGGACCCTGAGGCATCC
>JAAGKR010006469.1:0-26248 GCA_011419295.1 Clarias macrocephalus
TTTTTTCTACCCCTATTTTACTTTAACCGTGCTTTAAACCTTCCCTCCTCCCATTTTTTTCCTTTTTTTTCTTAAGATATATACTTACCTTTTAGTTGTCTTTCTGGAGATCCGGTTTCATGTGTCCGGGGGGGGGATCCTGGGGGAGAGAAAAATAAGGTTGGAATTTTTTCCCTCTTATCTAGAAATCTTTTATGAAACTTATAGATGGGAAAGGGAGGGCTAAGCGGAGATTCTTGGTTGAGCCCGTGCACTATTACCGACTTGGGTTGTTCTTTAAAAATAATATATTCTAACCCTAACCCTAACCCTAACCCTAACCCTTTTAACTGGAGCTACATTATCTAAGCTATAACGAAGTGCTGACTCTAGATATTCATTCGCCTGTTCGAGTTCTGTGAAGTCAGATGGCGATCCAATCAAAGTTGATAACTCTGGAAAATTATTGATGAAGCTCTGTGCGGTATTTGATGTAAATGTACGTTTAAGGCGGTAGCGCGGTGCTGTGCATACATCATTACTAGGACATGCTTTAATCAAGACAAGATAGTGATCTGAGATAACTTCAGACTGTGGAATTGTGGTTATATTTCCTATACTTAATCCGAATAATAATATTAAATCTAAAGTGTGACCTGCTTTATGAGTGGGTCCTACTACACATTGATTTACTCCTACTGAGTCCAGTATGGACAAGAATGCTGTTCTCAGAGGGTCTTCTGGATTCTCAAAATGAATATTAAAGTCTCCAGCAATTAACGCTTTATCTACAGAAACAACTAGGTTTGAGAGGAAATCTGCAAATTCACAAAGAAACTCCGAGTACGGCCCTGGCGGCCTGTAAATGATGATTAGCGGGATCGACTGAGCTGACTTTATGTTACTATAGAAAACTTCAAATGCATTAAATTTAAAACCGTGTTTTTGTACGAGAGACAGATTATTGTTATAAATAACTGCAACTCCTCCTCCTCTACCAGTTAGCCAAGGCTGGTGTATGTAGCTGTATCCAGGAGGACTAGCTTCATTTAGAGCTACATACTCGTCCTGTTTAATCCAGGTTTCTGTCAAACATAATATATCAAACTGCTGATCTGTGATAGTTTCATTAACAATAACTGCTTTAGATGCGAGAGATCTAATATTTAACAGTCCTAGCTTCAGATCAGAGGTGCCGGCTGCGCATTCAGTGTGATCTGAGTTTGTTGTATCTATGTTAATTAAATTACTAAAACAGACTTTCTGAGTCTTTCTAAATTTATGTTTATGTTTAGCTCGGGGAACAGACACAGTCTCAATATGATGAACCCTGAGTGACGACTCTATGCAGCTAGCAGACGGTTGGTTTAGCCTGTCTGTCTCCTCCCTGGCCTTGGCTCTGGATTGTCACCGATTAACTAGGCCTCTTCTGAGACTATGTGCTATACTACAAGAAATGAGAGCAGCACCTTCCTGCGTTGTCTATGAAGCCCACATTGTTTTCGGAGCACCACCTGGACATCCAGCGGTTCAGCGACCATAACCTGCTGTAAGCTATGTCGTCATGTCTCATTGGGATGGGACCAGAGCAAACTACTTCTTCGGACATCGTCTTCGCTATTTTAAACACCTCTGTAAAGTTACTCTTGCTAAAATCTGACTGAAGAAGGCGTATATCATTAGCTCCAGCATGTACCACTAACTTGGAGAACCTATGCTGACCTAGAGCTCTAAGATTACCTGCTATGTCCGGTGCTCTGGCTCTCGGGATACACCTGACCACTGCCGCTGGCGCCCCTAAAGGCCGAGCTAATTTCACGTGCCTCAGTGTGGAGTCTCCTATAACCAGAGCTCTTTCAGGTTTCTCAGCGGGTGCATCACTGAGGAGAGCAAACCTGTTGGACACGTGAAGCGCAGAAGAGGTGTGCTCCGGTGGGCTAGCCTTAGCGTTAGCTTTGGCTGAACGAGTATGCCGACTAGTCATCACCCACTCGCCCCGCTGTGAGGGCTCTACTGCCAGAGTCGGGGGCTGATTATCTCCACCTGTGGCACCCAGACTTTCATCTACGGGAATAATGCTGCTCTCGCGCTCCCTAACCCTCTCTAAAGTCTAGATGCGCTCCTCTAATGCTAATATCTTCTCCGTCAGGGTGCTAACTAACACACACGTATCACAAGTAAAATTATCACTAATGACGGAGGAAGAATGTCTAAACATCCTGCACTCCACACACTGAGCGAGCTGAATGGTCGACATAATAACATACCTTTGTGCCGGAGTTGTGATTATTTGCTGATGGATTCGCTTGTTGTTGGTCAGATGATACGCGCGTTCTCTCAAAAAGCACAAAAAAACAGATAACAAACAAACAGACGAGGAACTTTCACGGGAAGAATACGAAAAACAGGAAGCTACGTCAAAACATACTGCTTGACAACTTATATGTTGCTAAGCAACGACTACATGGTCTAAAAAGGAAACTGGAAAGAAACCGAGAGTTTCATGAAAAGTATACACACTTTATTGCTGACGTTGTACACAAAGGCTTTGCTGAAAAAGTACCTGATCATCAACTTCATCGTGTGGATGGCAAAGTTTGGTACATTCCTCACCATGGGGTGTTTAATCCCAAGAAGGGATCTTTGAGAGTTGTATTCGACTGTGGAGCAACATATAAAGGAACATCACGTAATAGTCAGTTGTTGCAAGGTCCAAATCTTACCAATTCTTTTGTAGGTGTACTGTTGAAGTTCAGGCAAGAACCGGTAGCCTTTATGGCAGTCATTGAAGCAATGTTCCACCAAGTTAAGGTGGCTGCAGAAGATGTAGATTTTCTTTGGTTTTTGTGGTGTCCTGGTGGAGAGTTGACTAAAGAGCCTATGACATTCAGGATGACGGTTCATCTTTTTGGAGCTGTGTCTTCTCCAAGCTGTGCATGCTATGCCTTGAGACAGAAAGCAAAAGACAACAAAGCTGACTTTCCTTCAGAAGTAATTCACACAATCAACGATGTGGGTGATTGTTTGAGGAGCGTCCCCTCTGAGGAAATGTCCATTTTTATGGTTAACCATCTTAGCACACTTTGTGAGAAAGGAGGCTTTCGCTTGACAAAGTGGATCAGTAATAGTCGCAAGGTGTTGCAGTCAGTCTCTGAAGAAAATCAAGCCAAGGATATACAACAGCTGGATCTGGATCGAGACAAGTTGCCTGTTGAGGAGTGTGGAAGCTGATACATTTCAATTCAAGATTTCCTTGAAAAATCAACCTTGCACAAGGCGAGGCATTCTATCAGTGGTATGCTCTGTCTATGATCCTTTGGGCTTTATTGCTCCACTTATTCTTCCTGCTAAAGTACTTTTACAGGAGTCGTGTAGACAGACTTTGGGATGGGATGAGCCTATTCCATCAGTCCTCCGGAAGCAATGGAACCATTGGATTTTCGAGTTGGACAAAATTGCAGAGTTCCAGGTGAACAAATGTTTTAAACCCATGGATTTTGGACTGCCCATTTATGCTTGTTTACACCATCTTGCTGATGCTTGTGAAACTGGTTATGGCACAGTTTCGTACCTGAAGATGCTTAATAGCGGAAAATAAGTACAGTCGTGGCCAAAAGTTTTGAGAATGACACAAATATTAGTTTTCACAAAGTTTGCAGCTAATCTGCCTTTAGATATGTGTTTCAGATGTTTCTGTGATGTACTGAAATATAATTACAAGCACTTCATACGTTTCAAAGGCTTTTATTGACAATTACTGTACATGACATTTATGCAAAGAGTCAGTATTTGCAGTGTTGGGCTTCTTTTTCAGGACCTCTGCAATTCGACTGGGCTGCTCTCAATAAACTTCAGGGCCAAATCCTGACTGATAGCAACCCATTCTTTCATAATCACTTCTTGGAGTTTGTCAGAATTAGTGGGTTTTTGTTTGTCCACCCGCCTCTTGAGGATTGACCACAAGTTCTCAATGGGATTAAGATCTGGGGAGTTTCCAGGCCATGGACCCAAAATTTCAACGTTTTGGTCGCCGAGCCACTTAGTTCTCACTTTTGCCTTATGGCACGATGCTCCATCATGCTGGAAAATGCCTTGTTCTTCACCAAACTGTTGTTGGATTGTTGGAAGAAGTTGCTGTTGGAGGGTGTTTTGGTACCATTCTTTATTCATGGCTGTGTTTTTGGGCAAAATTGTGAGTAAGCCCACTCCCTTGGATGAGAAGCAACCCCACACATGAATGGTCTCAGGATGCTTTCCTGTTGGCATGATACAGGACTGATGGTAGCGCTCACCTTTTCTTCTCTGGACAAGCCTTTGTCCAGATGCCCCAAACAATCGGAAAGAGGCTTCATCCGAGAACATGACTTTGCCCCAGTCCTCAGCAGTCCATTCACCATACTTTTTTGCAGAAGATTAATCTGTCCCTGATGGTTTTTTTTTTTGAGAGAAGTGGCTTCTTTGCTGCCCTTCTTGACACCAGGCCATCTTCCAAAACTCTTCGCCTCACTGTGTGTGCAGATGTGCTCACACCTGCCTGCTGTCATTGCTGAGCAAGCTCTGCACTGGTGGCACTCCGATCCCGCAGCTGAATCCTCTTTAGAAGACGATCCTGGCTCTTGCTGGACTTTCTTGGACACCCTGAAGCCTTCTTAACAAGAATTTAACCTCTTTCCTTGACGTTCTTGATGATTCTATAAATTGTTGATTTAGATGCAATCTTTGTAGCCACAATATCCTTGCCTGTGAAGCCATTTTTATGCAATGCAATGATGGCTGCACGTTTTTCTTTGCAGGTCACCATGGTTAACAATGAAAGAACAATGATTTCAAGCATCATCCTCCTTTTAACATGTCAAGTCTGCCATTCTAACCCAATCAGCCTGACATAATGATCTCCAGCCTTGTGCTTGTCAACATTCTCACCTGAGTTAACAACACGATTACTGAAATGATCGCAGCAGGTCCTTTAATGACAGCAATAAATTGCAGTGGAAAGTTTTTTTGGGGATTAAGTAAATTTTCATGGCAAAGAAGGACTATGCAATTCATCTGATCACTCTTCAGAACATTCTGGAGTATATGCAAATTGCTATTATAAAAACTTAAGCAGCAACTTTTCCAATTTCCAATATTTATGTAATTCTTAAAACTTTTGGCCACGACTGTACATGTGGCTTTCTTACTGGGTAAGTCCAGAGTAACACCGTTGAAACCTGTGACCATGCCTCGCTTAAAACTTACAGCAGCTGTCTGAGCTGTTAAGGTCGACATTATGTTGAAGAAGGAGTTGCAACTTCCACTTGAAGATTCAGTTTTTTGGACTGATAGCATGACTGTCCTCAGTTACATGAAGAACAAGGACAAACGGCTTCATACATTCGTCGCTAATGGAGTTTCTTACATAAGAAACGCAACGCAGCCTCAACAGTGGAAGTATGTACCCACTAAAGAAAATCCTGCAGATGATGCATCTCGTGGGTTAAAGGTGGACCATTTTCTGATCAACAAGCGATGGATTGATGGTCCCAGTTTCCTCTGGAAGTTGAGTGATATACATTTCCCCGCAAGTGATCTGACTTTGAATAACAACAACCCAGAAGTTAAAAAGGAAGTAAAGGTAAATGTCATCATCTTGCAGAATGAACAGAATGCCACAAGTCAACTTCTACATTATTTTTCAGAATGGAAATGTCTGAAAGTTGCAGTTGCCTGGATTTTGAAGCTGCGGAAAGTTCTGCTGGAGTTGAGTTGTAAACGAAAGGAGTTATCTTTGAAGAAGATTGATAGTGTTGCTGTAAATGCAAAATTACAAGAATTTAAAGAATCTCTAGGCAGACAATGTTTGACTGTGGAAGTCTGTGTAAGCAAACAACAGGAACAATTCCAAGCGGAAATTACTAAGCTTAAGGATGGAGGTAGTGATGTTAAAAGAAGCAGTCCTGTCTATAATTTGGATCCTTTGTTGCATGACGGATTGCTGTTGGTGGGAGGAAGACTTGATAAGGCAGCTATGCCAAGTGAAAGAAAACATCCCATCCTGTTATCAAAGGATCAACATGTGTCACAGCTCATACTTCGAGACATTCATGAACAGTTGGGTCACGGTGGCAGAAATCAGATGGTTTCCAAACTTCAGTGCAAGTACTGGATAACAAATGCCAACTCTGTTGCAAGAAAGATCATCTCCAAGTGGGTTATCTGTAGACATCATAAAGGGAAGTTGGGTGAGCAGAAGATGGCAGACCTTCCAGTACAAAGGATTACCCCTGATTTACCATCTTTTACTAATGTAGGAGTGGATTTTTTTGGCCCCATCGAAGTTAAAAGGGGACGGAGTAAAGTGAAACGCTATGGAGTCATTTTTACTTGCATGGCAAGTAGAGCTGTTCACTTGGAAATGGCATATTCCCTTGATACAGATTCATGCATTAATGCCCTGTGCAGGTTTGTCTGTCGTCGTGGACAGGTCTCTCACATGAGATCTGATAATGGGACAAACTTTATTGGTGCTGAGCGGCAGCTAAGAGAGACACTAACAGCATTAAATAATAAAAAGATTCAAAGGACCTTACTGCAGAAGGGAGTAGATTAGAATTTTAATCCACCCTCAAGCTCTCACTATGGAGGAATATGGGAGCGTATGAATGGTGAGACAGATTCTTTGTGTTGTTCTTCGACAACAAACATTAGATGACGAAGCATTTCAAACTGTCTTGTGTGAAGCAGAAGCAATTTTGGACGATCGACCTATCTCTAAACTATCCAATGATCCTAATGATTTGGAAGCTCTTACACCAAATCACCTTCTGCTTATGAAAGGAAATCCTGCATTGCAACCTAGTTTGTTTGAAAGGTCTGACTTGTATGCCAGAAGAAGATGGAGACAAGTGCAATATATTGCAGATCTTTTCTGGAAAAGATGGGTATGTGAATACCTACCCTTGTTACAAGAGCGAGAAAAATGGAACAAACAACATAGAAATCTTACCCCTGGAGACATTGTAATTATTGCTGATTCTACAGCACCACGTGACTCATGGCTTCTTGGAAAAGTCGTGGAGATTTACACAGACAATAGAGGTTTAGTTCGTTCAGTAAAGGTTCAAACCAAATGTAACATCTTGGTACGTCCAGTTAGTAAGCTTTGCCCCTTAATTAGAAGCAACAGACTAAATAGGGCATATGATAGTCTAATATTTACTGTTTCTTTTATCTTTGGTATAAATCATGAATTATTTAAGGCTCCATTGTATATGAATGTGTAATTGTTATCTCAGTATGCCATAATCAATTAAGGGGCTTGTGTGTTGGAGCCATTCATTGTAAAATTTCTTTGGCCACTGGGTGGCACTGTGACACAATATAATGGTAGCACCGGCATAAAAGCCAGATGTGTGTGTGTGTGTGTGTGTGTGTGTGTTGGTAATTAGGAAGCACATAGTTTTGACCGCACAACAGAGTAGCGTGTGGGAGGACAATTTGTAATGCGGTGCCATTGATTGATTATGGATCTGTTCTCTGTTTGTACGCATCCACAAACTTCCTCAAATATTACCAACGCAGCGGCTTATTGGAAAGCTGTTACAATGATATTCAGTGATAATTTGTTGTGAAACAATGGTGATTATTGATTGGTCTTTTAAATAATAATGATCAGTCATAATGCTGAGCGTTGATTGGCTGTTGAGAGCAGTGCTACATTGAACTGAGTTGAGGAATCAGTGGTGACTGAGCATGATTAATCAAACTACCAATCATTAGTCACTGGTGATCAATGATTGGTCATTTTAAATGTATAATAAGCACTGATTGGTCTCTGGGAATGATAGTGATCAGTGATTGGTTGTTGGGAACAATGGTCATTGAAGAATATTTGTCTGAAACAATAGCTGTTTTTTTTTTTTTTGGTAAACAATATTGATTATATAAAATAATGTAAATATATTAATATGAAATAAAATACATCCAACATTTAAACTTGTTAGTAGGTAAACTTTCTACCTAAATTTTGTACTGTTCAAAAGATCCCCCCACCATTTCTTTATATTATATATCGTGAAAGGTTTTCAAGGGGGTCAAGACTTTTGCAGAGTACTGTATATTGTCAGGATCTTTTTACTATTTTCAGAAAAAAAAATTTTAAGACTTATTGTATCTCTCTGTCCCACACAGCAATAATGCTAATGTATACTAGAGATCAGTAGAAACAAATGAACTCTCTTCAGTCAACCTGGAGAGAGAGAGAGACAAAAAGAAGGAAAAAAAAGCAATTAGTCTCTTTCCCATTAGCTAATAGACACAATTACAGCCATTTCATCTTCTATCAATATCCAAAGTGAGAGGCGGACAGAGAGAAAGAAAGAAAGATAGAAAAGAGGAACCGCTCCATATCTCCTCTCCCACTTGTGTGTTAATGCTCTACAACATTAGTGCTGTGAGTGCTGGTCTTCATCTTGAATAACAGGCCATTATGTTTTTCATCCTCGTCTTTAACATTGTACACTTCCTGTTTATGTACATCATGCTTAGCAGAAAGCTTGGCTAAGTGATTCAGGTTTTTTTTTTTTTTTTTGATCCACTGGATGGGAGTAATATGACGAATAGATTTAATGCTTCATAGGTATGAAGCAGAGGTTGGAGCATTGATTTGCTGTTATTAAAGCAAATAAACATTAAAAACATAGCATAGGTAAAGCTACGATAATGAAAAGTACTTTTTGGAAAACATTTTAAGAACCTTATAAACAAAAGTTAACAACTTTTTAAAACTCCACATCACTGAAACATCCTGCACTTAACTTAAACCTCCCTAAACCCCTAACATGCCTATTAGTGTGTGCGTGTGTGTGTGTGTGTGTGTGTGTGTGTGTGTGTGTGTGTGTGTGTGTGTGTGCTCGCGCATGTGCCATATGGAAACCATTTGTACAAATACAGGGGGAAGCCAAAAGACAGGGTGTGGGGGATGTGGTCAGTGGGTCAGAGAGAAAAGGGCAAATGTAAAAGTCAAGAGATCAGGAGGGATAAAACCCTCCTGAAAGGGGGATACAGACTGAAAAGAGCCAAGGCCTGGGAGTAAGAGGGAAGACAGGATGAAGACAGACAAAGACAAAGTCCAAGGAGGTAAGTAAAAAGACAGCTAGAAGAAAAGCAAGGAAAAGCAAGGCTGTGAAAAGAAAGACAGGAGAGAGAAGCAGGCAAAGATGGGGGGTGTATATATATATATATAGACAGAGAGAAGGACAGGAGGGAGGAAAGTTGGGAGAGACTGACAGATGATAGGAAGCAGAGAATGAAAAAAGGGGGTGCTAGGATGAGTGAAACAGAGAGAGAAAGAAAGTAAGGGAATGAAACAGAGAAAAAAAGAAAATAAAGCTGGAAGGGAGAGACGGACAGAAGGACAGTGGAGTGAAAGCTAAGGGAGAATGATGTAGAAAGACAGAGGAATGAGACGGACAGAAAGAAGTAATGAAAGACGGATGGAATACAGAAAGTAGGGGAGAAGGGAAGAGTAAATGAAAGAGGACAACCAGGGGTTGGTGGGGGTGGAGGGGGGTAGAGGAGACAGACTGAGGCAGAGAGACATGATAATAACACATTAGACTGTGAGTGCAGGGCAGGGCTCGTCTCTCTCTCTCTCTCTCTCTCTCTCTCCACTCCTTTACTGGAAATAGTGACGGGTGGAGCTCGGAACACATAATGACAAGCTCCGAGATCTAAATAAACTCTGTCTTTTAGAAATCTGGAAGGAAGTCCATGTCGAGGCTTAGGGGTGAGGCCAGAGGCACACACACATCCACACGCTATTAATACTTAGTCTCAGCAAACTCAGCTCAATACCTCAAATTCTCTGCTCTAGTTTGTCAGAAGATGTTGGTTTATTTTCTTCTACAACTGCAAATTTCATGTGCTCTAGGGTCTAGGGGTCGGTGCTCTCATATTCTCGGCCTGGGTTCGATTTCAAGTCAAGCAATTGCTGTAGTAGCTTTGAGTTCCTGACTGGAAAACTTGGCCTTTGAGTAAGGCCCTTAACCCTGTCTGCTCCAGCTGCACTGTATAACCACAGCCATCTAACAAATAGCAAAGATATGTGATGATTATAATTATATGTGAATTGTTATCCCATGCCTGCACACCCTGCTGTGTGTTTTCCCTTACCCTTTACTCCGAGACCTGAATCGGACCCTTGAATCGAACCACTTTGCCACCGTGCTACTCTTAAACATCACATTCATCTTTTTTTTAATTGGTCAGTTTAACAGCAGTGAAAACAGTTCTGATCCTTGACACGACTCAATCAGCACAAAAATAAATAAATAAATAAATAATAATAAGAGAGTGCAGAACTGACTCTCGATATAATATCTTTGATATTTTATGCAGTTAATACGCTGATGTCAGGGCTGAATTACACTAAATATTATTCAGAGTTCACTGCTCAATACAGATTGGATCAGTCAGTATGTTATAACTCACAGCACTTGCACCATATCCAGAAACAACTATATTCTGCATATACAGTATGAGTGGAAGTCAAACAATAACCCTAAAAATATATTCCGCTTATATTTTTACCTGGCTATATCAGGAAAAACCACAGTAAATAGATATATAAGCCAAAACAAGTACGATTACTGTACTAAAACAAGTGCCATATTTAAAATGCATTAAAATACATAATAAAATGTATAATCTTTTTAAGGATGGAATGTTTAAACTAAAATTAAATTTTGATTATTGTTAAATAATTTATATGACAAGACAAGTCTACCCCTATAATATATAAAAACTGAAAAATTAAAAAAAAATTAAAAAACTTTTAGGACATAACAAAATAAAATGCATGTCTTTTATATTTATATATATATATATATTTTTTTTCAAAAAAGCGGACTTAGTCATGTCATAATATCTCATTATATTATTATTATTATTTGAGGACAAAACAAAAAGACACAAACAAACAGGAACAGATTCAGCGAAAAAGAGGCATTAAGTGGAACCAAAGAGTTTTTAATCCAAGGTGAGTTTAACAGATTTTCGCAAAGTACTCGGGCAAATGCAGCAAGGAAGCAGATTTTGAAATAAATAAATAAAGAAAGAATGAATGAATGAATGTCTGCACTGTTTTTTTTTTTACCTTTACTGTCACAAAAAGCATTTTATGTCTATCTTGTGTTTATGTGTGAGTCTTAGGGAGAGTAAAAAATTATAATGTAAACCAAATCCGTCTTTAAAACTGTCACAATTAGCAATTAGAAGAATATTTTAGGGCAGTGGTGGCTCAGAGGGCTAAGGCACTAAGTTAATGATCGGAAGATCGGCGCTTCGATTCCCAGCTCAGCCAGGTTGCCATTGTTGGGCCCTTGAGCAAGGCCCTTAACCCTAACTGCTCCAGGGGCGCTGTACCATGGCTGACCCTGCGCTCTGACCCCAGTTACACTGGGATATGCGAAGAAGGAATTTCACTGTGCTGTAATGTATACAAAAATAAAGGCTTAACTTTTACTTACGTTTTACTTTATTTTCTATTTTTGTGTCAAATTGAAAAGGAATGTCACCAAGATGTAAAAAAATATCATTTGTTTCACCCTCTTATATTCATAATACTTTTATTAACTTTTCTCGAAACATTTTCTGTCTCTTCTTTATCACGCATGGCAAATGGCTTGCAAAGTCCCTTTAGTAAATGCTGCGCTTAACACTGATTCCTGCAAACTTGAACATGAGGCACTTAAGCACTTATCATCACACACACACACACGCACACACGCACGCACACACACTTCTTTTGTTCATGTAAGTACTGTTGAAACAGATACGTTAAGAGCACTGTTAAATACAACAGCTGATAATGTGATGCAGGTTTAATTGGTTTTCTATTGTTCCTCTTCTGCAGATCAGCACATAGCTGCAGTGTGCCTAATCACAACACTCGGGGAAGGAACATATGAATACACACTCTGAAGACGAGTGGTGGTACTGTCTTACAGGTAGTACCATAAATAGCAGAACCCCTGTTTAAAATAATTAACTGTTCACTTATCAGTGGGTTTGTTCCAAAATCATTTAAATTAGCAGTTATTAAACCACTAATTAAGAAACCTGACCTTGACCCCGGTCAGCTGTCCAATTACAGGCCGATATCAAACCTTCCCTTTATCTAAAAAATTCTGGAAAAGATAGTAGCGGAGCAGCTCTGCTCATATCTACATAGAAATAACATACATGAACTGCATCAGTCAGGATTTAGGCCTCATCACAGCACAGAGACAGCACTCGTTAAAGTAGTAAATGACCTCCTATTGACCTCTGATCAGCATTGCATCACTATGCTTGTGTTTTTACAGTGTATATATTTTGATATTCATATTGATATTCATTTCGTACATTTGCATATTTTTCATATTCATTAATTCTATGTTGATATATATATTCTTTTTATACCCATATTTATTTTTACTATTTTTATTCTATTTTTATGCTTATTTTCTACTTTTTTAAGCAGCATTCATTAGGGGGACAACAAAGGAAGAATTTCATTGTACAAGGGGGAACATGTTTCTTTACTGAGCATATGACAATAAAACTTGAAAATTGAAACTTGTTACTCGACTTCAGTGCAGCTTTTGACATCATTAATCATAGTATTCTCTTTCACAGATTAGAAAAGTTTAGAAATTACAGTAGGAATTACGTAAACAGCCCTCTCCGGCCCTCTCCTGGCTCAGATCCTATTTGACTGATCGTTATCAGTTTGTAGATTTAAATGGTGATTATTCTGCATGTTCTCAAGTGGAGTTTGGTGTTCAGTTTTAGGCCCACTGCTTTTTTCCCTTTACATGCTTCCTCTGGGCAACATAATTCGTGAACATGGTATTAGTTTTCATAGGTATTATGATGATACACAATTATACGTCTTAGCAAAACCAGATGAGAAAAAAACAGCTTGAGCAGTGTGTGCAGGACATAAGAGATTGGATGTTAATTAACTTCCTTCTGCTTAATCCTGATAAGACAGAAGTTCTGGTCATAGGACCACAAGTAGCTAGAAGTAGGCTTTCTGATCAAACTATAACTTTAAATGGCCTTTCTGTTCCATCAAGTGCAACAGTAAAAGACCTTGGTGTGATTATAGATTCCAGCCTTTCGTTTGAAGCTCATGTAGACAATATTACCAGGATAGCTTTCTTTCACCTTAGAAATATTGCCAAGATAAGAAACATATTGGCACTAAACGATGCAGAAAAACTAGTTCATGCTTTTATCACCTCTAGGTTGGACTATTGTAACGCCTTACTGTCTGGTTGTTCAACTAGGTGTATAAACAAGCTTCAGTTAGTACAGAATGCAGCAGCGAGAGTCCTCACTAGAACCAGAAGATACGAGCACATCACCCCTATCTTATCTACACTGCATTGGCTCCCTGTGAAATTTTGCATCGATTTTAAGATACTACTTTTGAAGTATAAAGCATTAAATAGTTTCGGGGCACAGCATCTGAGTGAACTGTTAGTGTATTCGTGTCCACGCCTACTTTGATCAGAGAGTGCAGGATGCTTGTCAGTACCATGTATAATTTTAGATCTATCCATCCACCCATCTTTTTATCCACCTGTTAATTTATCTATCAGCCTGTCTGGAACTTTATATCAACCTATACATCCATCTATCTACAGTATCTATACATCTATCCATCAATCTGTCCACTATTCATCTATCCCTTCACATCTGTCATGCCATATACCTCCACCCATACATAAATAAACACAATGATCTATCCACAACCCTGTCTGTTTCAAAGACCTATCCATCCAACATCTATTTTTCTGTCCATACCTTTTTTTCTATCCATTAATTCATTTAATCAGTAGTGTTTCTATTTTAAGGACTTTCCCTTTTTTGTTATTCACTTATCTATCCATCCATCCATCCATCCATCCATCCTTCTCTGTATTCATCTATTCATCTGTCAACAAAACTGAGACCAGAAACTAACTTGTTTGTAGACCATCCATAATGTTTAATGTAACAATAAACAGATTTCAATGTTACATATCATTTTTAACATAAAAAATTTAATTATTAGCATTGACAAATTACTGTGGTATAAGACAAATAAATCGCTATAGTCTTTAATGAAAAATTATGACTTTTTAAGAGTTTTTTTCCCACTTTTCCTTAAATCTGAACAATTATTACACCATAAAAATCTCTCTTCCATAATGATTGCTCACGAGCACATCATCAGTGTAACTTTAAATCATACAACACTGTAATGTAATTATAATATTTGATAATAAGAGAAAGTTCCAGGAAGCTAGGAGCAATCCAGTGAGGTCATGTGAGATGCTGAGTGTAGGGTGATGTGAATGACAGCACTGTACTGATCCAGCTCCCTAATCTCCTTATGTTTCCACACAGACTTACCATTTACTCATGCCCCTGCTGGTCCAGGGACAGAAAACAAACACGATCACAATAACATGTATACAAACAAATTTCTAAATAAATAATTTATAAGTAAGTCATTTATAAATAATTGTAATTTTTCTGATGGCACGTTGGAGTAGTGGTTAGCACTGTCGCCTTGCATGTCCTGGGTCTGGGTTCGATTCCTGGCCAGGCTAGATTCCCGTCTCTGTGTGCATGGAGTTTACATGTTCTCCCTGTACTTGGTGGGTTTCCTCTGAGTACTCCGGTTTCCTACCACAGTCCAAAGACATACAGATTAGGCTAATTAGCATTCTCAAATTGCCCATTGTGTGTGAGTGAGTATACTGTATGTGTTCCCTGCGATGGATTGGGTCTGCGATGGACAGGCTGTACCCTGCCGCATGCCCTAAGTCTCCTGGGATAGACTCCAGGCCCCCTGTGACCCTGAATACAGGATAAAGCGGTGTAGATGGTGGGTGAGTGAGTGATAGAGTGAGAGTGAGTGTCATTTTTCTTTTTTTTTAATGGTATGTTTGTAAATGTAATATATACATTAACATTTACATCTATGGAGTTTGGTAAATGCCAGGGTAAAATAGATATGTACATACAATTGAGGATTTGGGGCATTGCTCATGGAGTAAGGAGTGCCATCTCAGGAGTGATTGCTCATGGCCCTCTGAGTTGTAGTCCAATGTTTGTAGTCCAGCCCTCAATAGCCCTCTGGAACTGACCTTTGGACCTCAATAGCCCTCTGGAACTGACCTTTGGACCTCAATAGCCCTCTGGAACTGATCCAGCAGGACATTTATGTTGTCAAAACATAAAACATGAAACATGTGGAAATGTTAACATGGGAACAGTATTTACCCTGGAACAAGGTTGTTTTTAAAAGCTCAATAAAATGATAAGATACCGTTAAGATAAGGTTAAAGGAATTCCCCAACATGATGTTTGCAAATACACATTTAAAACCTTGAAATGCTCAAACTCCTGATCCTAGATGTTTTTTTTTTCCCTACAATAACTAAGCCGAAGCCATCACTGGAACTCAAACCAAAACTATGGCATTGACAGAGCTAAAGACTAGCCACTGGACAACCACAGATTCAGGTGCAGAGAATAGCAACTGCATACTTTCTGCTTTGTTAAACAATGGTCACCACAAACTATATCATCCAAGAGAACTGACTACTTGACCATTACAGAGATATACAGTATACAAATAAATCAGGAAGCAGCTGAAAGAATAAAAAAGAAAAGGTATCCGCTTAACGTCCAAGATCTGCTCTGTTAAAACAGAAGTTACTCCATTAAGATGTTATGCGAATGCATGTTAAGCAACATAAATACTATAAATAATTGTTGTTGTAAGGTTGCATTTACAGTACAACATTGTTTTGGTATCATTCTGTCCAAACGTCATTTTACCAAAGTATTTCCATCTTTCAAAAACAATGTTTTCCCTGTATTGTGCTTTAATTGATGATGTTGCAACTTACATTGAACTGCAAGTTAAGCAATTTCCCTCTGGGTTTTATAAAATTCTTTGAATCTTGAATTGAATTGAATCTTGAATGGCACCATTAGGGTTAGGGTTAGGTTAGGGGAAATATCACCTTAATTGGAGTATATGACCTTTAAAACACTGGCACACTATCTATTTCTAATTGAAATAAATGAATTTTGGAAGAAAATAAAAGGAGAATAATTTTTTTTATAAAAATAAAACAATTATCCATCTGAAAAAGAAAAACTAAATTAACCAAAAAAAAAAAAGACATAAAAAGTGATAAAAAGTATGTATATATATATATATATATATCATTTTTTTTACTCAAGAAAACATATCAAGAAACTTTAAAAACACATTTTACTTTTGAATACAATTACTGGAAAAATAGGTATAAATGAAACCACATTGATGAATTAAAACTGTCCCCATCAGAAATAAAAGTTAATGAATGAAAAAATTATTATTAAAAAAAGATCTACACCCCTGAAACAGTATTGAAAATAAGGGAGACCATTCTCAGAAATCTCAGTGTTGAAAATAAGCTTTTATTTAAAGATCTTGTGTTCAAATATGATTTTAAGCGAGAAGTATGGAGAAGGAGGATGATAAAACAACAAAAAAGACTAAGTCATATACTCCATTTTGTATCTGACATGATGAGGATTAGAGAATCTAGTAATATTCCGTACGGGTGCAGACATCCAGTAAGGTCGAGGCCAGGGTTGTCATGAAAACCTGTGACTGATCAAGATGAGATTCAAGGTTATAAAGACCAGAAGAAAAAAGAAAAAGAAAATCCAAATCTAGTTTGTATATTACATTTTAAGGTTAGGGTTAGATTAAAATCATTAGGGTTGGGAAGGTTAGGGTTGGGTTGAATTAGGGTTAGGGGGAGAAGTAATGAGAATTTAAATCAATAAGATTTGGGGTAAATTCAGGTTAAGTTTAGGATTAGGGTGAGGGGGAGAAATAATGAGAATTGAAATCAATAAGGTTAGGGGTAAATTAAGGTTAAGTTTAGGATTAGGTTAGGGTTAGGGGTTAGGTGCTGCCACTGCCATGTTTGCAGATTTTTTGTCTGTCCACAAAGTATTCCTACACTGAATTTTTTTTCCTCAACCATAAGCAAATTTAAACTCTAAGCTATAACTGATGTCCATCACATTCTTCTTTTATTTCTTATTTTTTATTTACCTCCAGACCAATCAGGTAGCAAGGCTGGGACAGCCATAAAAATAAAACTCAAGGTTGCTAGCAAAACATGTCATCATCCAAGACAAATAATACAATATGTAACAGAAGGCACCAGTTCTTCAAGTTATGTTTATAATAATGCAGATCATCCAAGTTTTGAGCAAAAACTCGGGTATGATTGTTACGTTACATGCCAAGAAAAAGGTGAAGCTATGCTTGGAGTTACAAAAATTGCTGCAAACCTTTCTGGAAGGAGAAGGTCCAGATTGCACTTTGTGTGCTCAATAAATGCCGTATTTTCTTGCTAAGCATTGGCTCTATGCTTCTTGATTTCAACTAGTCCTCTGGAAAGGTTTACAACAACGGTCTATTGGTAAACACACTGCACACATAGTGGTTTTACACCTTTTATACACAACCCCTCAGAGCACATCCCTGACATCCATCAAGCCATGCTTTTTTCAGTGCCATCTTTGAGAACTGTCTGGGTTTACAGTTATTTTTTTCTTACTGTTCTGTATTCATATTCAGTTCTGTTTTCAGCCATGATGACAGCTCCTGTACGCTTCTTCCTGTTTATCTATTTATTCACGTACTCAATAGTGTTGGCTGACTCTGGTCACAGAGCTGGCATCATTTATTTATAGAGTTGCTGGTTTTGCTCATTATCTCAGTCGGGGAAAATAATACTTCCCTGCATAAAATGTCGGTGACGGTGTTTATGGATTTGCATTTTAATCAGGTTCTGGTTTCAATCACTAAGTTCATCTTTCCGTTCCCCCCACCCCAACATCTATTGTGAAAGACATGAGATGTAACAGGAGTCTGAACAGGCATGTGGGGAGCTGAAGTTCAGAGTAAGAGCAATTTCATCGATTAGCCATCAATTAATTAAAAAAACAACAACAATACAGTAAATAGGCTTGTAAGGAGAGATGAGACATGATGTAATGCTGTGACTCCCACCTGAACTATGAGTGCACAGAGTCACTGAAACAGTCCTTGCCAGCTCTTCCTATCTATTTGGCTGCTGTACTCATCCAGCAAATAAAGGTAGAGAGAAACAGACAGATACAATATATACAGTCAGAATAATTTGAGCCCAGAAGCCTACAAATTGTTTACTGTAGCTTTTACACAGCATGCATAACGCCATTAAAACCAGATGTAAGGTTATAGGAATGAACTTTACTAAACCCTGCTATCAAAACAAATACACAAGTAAGAATCAAAACCTGTAAACAGGCAAATGTCAAGCGATTTACAAACAGCATGATGTAGGTGAACAGAATCAGGATAGAAAACAATTAAATTTTATTTTATTTATATAGCGCTTTTAACAGTGGTCATTGTCTCAGAGCAGCTTCATAAAATTAAAATTGAAATGTGTACAGATGTGGCCATAAAGAATGCACACTTTTT
Organism: Clarias macrocephalus; assembly: GCA_011419295.1. Classification (NCBI taxonomy): domain Eukaryota; kingdom Metazoa; phylum Chordata; class Actinopteri; order Siluriformes; family Clariidae; genus Clarias; species Clarias macrocephalus. The sequence goes on from JAAGKR010006469.1 coordinate 18,545, forward strand.
CCTGCAAAATGCTGCAATTCGTCCCGCACCATGCTGCGAAATCCCAACCCAAGCAACATTCGGGAATTTAAATAAATGTGTTGTGCTTCACTGAATATTCGCCAGATGGTGCATGGGAGATCTTTATCTAAAAGCCAGAACAAGTACAATGAAGAATTGTGTATAATTAGTTCACGTAAAATATTGTTTCCAATGATGAAGCAAACATGAATTTTATTTTGTTTTACAATAGATCTTTCATGATGAATGTGTGTATATGTGCTTCATATTATGTTCATAATGATGAAATGAGATGCCCTAAATCATGCTTTAAAATTCATAACAAAATGTTTCTTATATAGTTTTTGTAATGTCTTAAAAGGGACAGAACAATGAAAGACATGGCAATTCCTCATTTTAAATGCTCTTGAAATTAATAAAATTTTCTGATAGTAGGCTATCTGATAGTGTTATTTATGCGAATGTCCTGATTCGTGAATATGCCAACATGTCTTCATTAAAACGTAAAAATGTGTCAACATTGAGCACCATCAGAAGACATAAATTAATAACAAAAACAAAAAAGTAAATATTCTTATATGCATACAAAGTGCTTCAGGCTTTTAATAATAATAATAATCATGTTTTTTTGCTGTTTGTGTCCAGCACCGAATAATTATTTCATCCATTATTTAACCACGGCTGGAAGTAATAGCTGAAATGTGATTGTGAATTTATGTCTGAAATGAAGCTGTTCATCACCGCGCGGAAACCCGCGGCTCGTACTTTCACTTTACAAAAGGCAGCGTTTTGATCAAAAGGCTGATAAAAGCGTACGATTTATCGATAAACATGCAGTCATATTCCCCCAGAAATGCAACAAGCACAAATATATAGGTTACTCGCTAGATAAACGCTGGCTTTTCCAAAACGACAGCGCGCTCCGATGTGAGCCGATTTATTCAAGTCATAGTATAACATATTTTTGCTGTGTACTTAATTTTTTTGTGTGCATAAGAATTGCATTTCAACGAGTGTTTCATGGTGCTCCAGTCTGTCACTGCCCAAGACCGTGTAGGAGTCTCTGCACGGAGAGGGTGTGTGTGTGTGTGTGTGTGTGTGTGTGTGTGTGTGTGTGTAGGTGTGTAGGTGTGTGTGTGTGTATGCCAACATACGTTAGTTAAAACATGAAAATGTGTCAACATTGAGCACCATCAGAAGACATGAATGAACAAAAAAAAAAAACAATATTTTAAAGTAAATATTCTTATATGCACACTAAGTGTGCTAAGTGCTTCAGACAAAGCATTAATCGTCATGCTTTTTTGCTGTTTGTGTCCAGTATTGAATAATTATTTCATCCATTATTTGACCACGGCTGGAAATAATAGCTGGAATGTGATTGTGAATTTATGTCTGAAATAAAGTTGTTCATCCGCATGCGGAAACCTGACATGCAGACATACTCTACGAGAAAGTCCTCGCCTCTTGCAGTAATGCAGATCAAACATAATCCATAAATAAAAAGGAATATTTAAGCATATGTGCAAAATGTATTTCACTTAAATATTACAGAGTAAAACAAGGAAAGTAGACGAGCTGAGCTTCAGTTCATTGTGATGCGGACAAGAGGTCCAGAAAGGAAACAGGTTACATTATTTTACAAAATCTGAATATATTCAGTAAATGTAAACATTACACTCAAAGTATCAAATCCAACTATGAAGTCTGATTTAATTGGTACCATTAAACAGTTAATTTCTATTTATGTTTTTGTTTCTATTTATGTTTATGTTTTGCTGGTGAAATACATTTTAGCCAGAGACGTCTGCTCGGTCTTGTTAATTCTTTTTAAAACCCTCAATTCTGCCAATTCCCCCATCAGTGAAACCAGTTTGATAACTTCACACCTATTGTGAATGAAAGGTGAGAAGAAGGATTACAGTAACTGGGAGTCTGCATGTGTTCACCTCCGAGCGCGCGGTCACGCTGTATTCAACAAATAGACTAAAACAAAATCATGTTTGCTTCAGCATTGGAGACAATATTGTTTTAGACTAACTTTATTAAAGATTATACACTTTCATATTCTTTGTTGTACTTCGTCTTTTTGCACACGCATGTGCATCTTTAAATTTGTACAGAAAATAATAGTGGGCTGTTATTTTTCATGTAATTTAAACGGCTGAATGAAGTTAAATACTCACAATAAATGAATAATTGCGTTTGCTTTACATTTGAGCACTCGTGTAAATAGCTTTTTCATTGTATATACTACCATATCATATATGTGTGTCTAATACTGTTTTGTTCATATTTTACATTACATGCAGTTTGTAATTTACTCAATTGTACTTTTAAAATATAATCTACGTATCTACAGTATAAACATATTTAACTACTTCAGCTGTAAATGAGAAATTTGGTCTGGTTTTTAGATAAAATCCTTATTTGATACAATTGTATTATTTAATTAATTATCTTATTATAAATACGATTCTTATTCTCTATATTCTTGTTGAATATAGTCCTTCAGAGCAAACACGGTGTCAGAAGATTCTGCTGAATCTCTTCTCACCTTTCATTCACGATAGGTGTGAATTTATCCAACTGGGTCGCTGTTGGCAAATACTGTTGAGGGGTTTTAGATGAATTAACAAGACAGAGCGGACGTCTCTGCCTAAATTTTATTTCCCCAGCAAAACATAAAATAGATTTTAAAAATCTATCTATTAATCTATTTAAATCTTTTGTAAAGTGAAAAACGAAAGTGTTTAAACATGCCGATTTTAAATGAATTTTAGATTAATTTTAAAGCACCATTTAGTGCATCTCATTTCATTATTATAAACATAATTTATGAATTACACTCAAACGAGCGATAGAGCTCTGATTAGACGTAGACGTAGGGAATAGGCTCAACATCCCGGAGCCCAAGCCTCATTTAAATTAAACTTTTAAATTAACAAATATTGTAAGTAAACAACAGTAGCAGTTTAGAAAAAGGTGTGCCAGCTGGCACTGTTCTTATATTGCTCTTTGTCAGGGTAAATCGTTCAGTGACAAAACAGGTACATCTATATGAATAAATCAAGATTGAAAATTGACATTGTTACTGTTTTTAATACCTGCAGTGGAAGAGTCTGAGAATTTATTTACCATAAGCTTTGTTGTATTGTTTTTAATCACTGTATACACAACCTATGATTTCACCTATGCTATTTTACAAATGGAATATTTTTGTTACACTATAAAAACTTCTGGGTTAAATGTTAAAGTGCTGAGTTATTTTATCTATTTATTATTATTTAGTTGATTGCCTGTTAGAAATACCCCAAATGAAATTAATTCACTGTTTTAACCCCTGCAGAGAGACAGTTAATCAGCGGTAGTTTTCAGAAGTACAGTTAGAATAATTATAAGATTAATAATAAGATTAATAATAATAATAATAATAATAATAATAATAATAATAATAATAATAAATTCACAGCTTTAATACTACTACAAATATAAATAATAATTAGAATACTAAATGGAGAAAGTGCAGTCAAAGAAGAATCATCATTTAAGGAGAGAAGAATAAATACATATCAGTATTAAAAGTCTGAGCTTGCCACGTTTATGAGCTCTGTCGCTTGCTGTCAATGGGCACCTAAGAGAGAGAACACATTTTCGGCTTCAGTAGACACACAGTACTTCAGATTGAAACATGACTGCCCCCTACACGTGATGAACGTCATTTTCACAGCTTACTGCACACTGCCGCGGCACCTCGCGAGATCCCTTTACTCAAAACGTGCGTTCTTAATGGCCAGATCTATAGGAGCAAGAAAAATGAGTATAAATCATAATGATCAGAATTAGCGTAGTTGCTGTTCATTATATTAGCAGCACTAAATGAGAGTGTGCAATTAAATGTACTGGAGTATGAGGTTATGGGATGAATTATGTATATGCCAGGCTAAAGAGATGTGTCTTGAGTCTACTTTTAAACTGGGAGACTGTGTCTGACCCCCGAACACTGTCTGGAAGGCTATTCCAAAGCTTAGGAGCTAAATATGAACTTTGATATTCTGGGAACTACCAGAAATACAGAGTTTTGTGATTGTAAGGAGCAAGGTGGATTGTAACGTGTCAGAAGACCGGCTAGATATGTAGAGTCTAAATCATTTAGGACCTTGTATGTAAGTAGTGCTAGTTGGTAATCAATTCTAAAATGAACAGGTAGCAAGTGCAGGGATGATAGTGTTGGGATTATATGATCATATTTTTTTCATCTGGTTAGAACTCTTTGGATTAACTGTAGCTTGTTTATTTAGGATATTTCATCTGGTTTCGATGAGATGTATAACTGGGTATCATCAGCATAGCAATGGAAACTAATGATGAACTAATGATGTTACCTAAGGGAAGCATGTACTGTATATGGAGAACAGCAGAGGACCTAAAACTAACCCTTGTGGGACCCCATATTTTACTGGCATTACACCGGACAGTTCTCCATTTAGAAATCCATCTACAAAATGGTATCAGTCGGACAAGGATCTAAACCCTTTTAATGTCTGTCCCTGAATACCTATGTGATTTTGTAAGCGATATATGAGTGTTATGATCTATAATATTGAATGCAGCACTAAGACCAAGATGAGATTGAGATACAGCCTTGGTCTGGAGCTAAGAACAAGTCATTTGTGGATTTTAACTAGTGCAGTTTCTGTACTATGATGAGGCCTGAAACCTGCCTAAAATTCTTTGAAGAGATTGTTTTCCTGTAAGAATGTGCATATTTGAGACACCACCTTTTCTATAATTTATTATATAATCTGGGAGGTTCGATATTGTACTGTAATTTGTTACTTAGATTAAGGTCGATGCTAGGTTTTAAGAAGAGGCTTAATAATTGCCAACTTGAGAGATTTAGGGACATGACCTAAATATAGTAAATAATTTATAATATTTAGAAGCGGCTCTCCAGCTATATCTTTCACATCTTATAGTAATCTAATTTGGATTGGATGTAACAAACACGTTGTTGATTTAGCTCTGGTGATTGAAGTTTGTACAGCTCTTCCTTTCCTATACCTGTAAACCGTTGAAAATCTAGATGTGAAGCTTTAGGCTGAACTAGATCACAAGATGCTGTTACAGGTTGAACATCCATTATATACTTCCTGATACTATTGATTTTTTTTCATTAAAGAAATTCAAGTCTTCAGTACTAAACTGTGATGGGAGTACTCTCTGCAGATACCTTGGTTTTTGTTAGTCTATCCACTGTACTAAATAAGAACCTGGGATTGTTTTGGTTTCTTGCTATCAGTTTGCTCAGATGCGCAGCCCTTGCAGCTTTTAGAGCCTGCCTGTAGTAGGACATACTGTCTTTATATGCAATTAAAAAAACATATAATTTAGTTTTTCTCCACTGTCCCTCGAGGGTACGTGTTGCTCTCTTGAGGGTGTGAATATGACTATTGTACCATGGTACAGGTGCCTTTTCTCTCGACAGTTTTTTCTCTCAACAGTGTCTACTGTGCTTGTAAAAATATTGCGTATGCTGTTAGTCACTTCATCTAGGTCAACTGCATTTAGGGGTCTGGTAAGAATTAATTGTGAATCTGTCTTTGATGGTGGTATTTTCTACCAAATTGATAATGAGGGAGACACAGCTAATCTGTTCTACAGGTAAAATATATCCTAAACATATACTAAGAGGTTATGATCTGTGATATCATCACTTTGAGGTAGAACCTCTATATTAGTGACATCTATACCATGGGGTATAATTAAATCTAGCATATGATGAGTTGGTCTATTTATGTTTTGTTTAACACCAGAAATGCAAGTCCATTTGCATCATCTACATGAATGTTAAACAAGAAACAGGATATTATAGAAGTGTTAGTCAGTGTCTTATACTTTTCCCTACATTTACCCCTTGGCTATGTGTGTGAGTGAGTGGTTGAGTCCAGGGGTTATGATTAAATAGCTGTGCCTCAACTGGGGGCCGCATCCATCAAAGGCGTCCTTTGGAGATCAATTACGTCACAGTGTTGTGACTAAGGCTGTCCCATATCGAAGGCTCCTTCAAATGCGTCCGACAAATGTGGCTTTCTTTCCCCTGACAGTGAAGCATCAAACTTTGGATCCTTTGCAGCCCAACCTATCCCAAGACTCTTTGTAAGCCAGGGAAGAGACAATCATCTCAGTTGAATAGCTAATGATACTATTAAATATTAAAATATATTAAATATTAAATAATAAAAAGCCAAGGGTTCTTACATGCCTGAAAGACAGATTTTCAAAAAGGATGGTTAAGTGTTTTTACACTACGGCAGTGAAACATCCCAGGTTTCCCAAGTGATACCTCAAAAACGGAAAAAAAAGAAATGTCTGGTTCCGTAACACAACCAACAATAAAGTTCACTAGGCGATAAGAGTGCAAAGGTAAGAGTGGAAACAGCAGGTGATGCAAATAGGAAATCCTCCATAGGCCTGACTGTCTTATTTCGGTCCGGCCTTCACAGATCAGTTAAAGAAGACTACAAGTCTATGAAGATCACGTAGACAGCTTAGTTGAAAGCTGGCCTGTTAGGGCGGGACGGTGCCCATCCCACTCGGGAACGTGCTGCTCTCATTTCTTGTAGTATAGCGCATAGTTTTAGAAGAGGCCTAGTTAATCTGTGACAATCCAGAGCCCAGGCCAGGGAGCAGACAGACAGGCTAAACCAACCGTCTGCTAGCTGCATAGAGTCATCACTCAGGGTTCATCATATTGAGACTGTGTCTGTTCCTCGAGCTAAACACAAATTTAGAAAGACTCAGAAAGTCTGTTTTAGTAATTTAATTAACATAGACACCACAAACTCAGATCACACTGAATGTGCAGCCGGCACCTCTGATCTGAAGCTCGGACTGTTAAATATTAGATCTCTCGCATCTAAAGCAGTTATTATAGAGAGTTTGATATATTATGTTTAACAGAAACCTGGATTAAACAGGACGAGTATGTAGCTTTAAATGAAGCTAGTCCTCCTGGATACAGCTACATACACAAGTCTAAGCTTATTGGTTATTTATAATGATAATCTGTCTATTGTACAAAAACACGGACTCAAATTTAATGCATTTGAAGTTCTCTATATTAACATAAAAAGTGTAGCTACAAATATCTGCTCAGTCGATTCCGCTAATTATCATTTACAGCCCCCCAGGGCCGTACTCTGAGTTTCTCTGTGAATTTGCAGATTTTCTCTCAAACCTGGTCATTTCTGTAGAGAAAGCGTTAATTGCTGGAGACTTTAATATTCATTTAATATTCATTTTGAGAATCCAGAAGACCCCCTGATGTCCGTACTGGACTCAGTAGGAGTAAATCAATGTGTAGTAGTACCCACTCATAAAGCAGGTCACACTCACTCACTCATCATCGCTACCGCTTAATCCTGAATTCAGGATCACAAGGGGCTTGGAGCCCCAGGAGACTTAGGGCACATGGCAGGGTACACCCTGGACAGGGTGCCAATCCATCGCAGGGCACAGACACACACATACACTCACTACGGGCAATTTGGGAAGTCAATTTTATTTATATAGCGCTTTTAACAATTGACATTGTCGCAAAGCAGCTTTACACAATAAAAAGAAGTAAGTCTGTATGCAATGTGTATGAATCAAAATGATAAGATTGTCCCTGATGAGCAAGCCGAGGGCGACGGTGGCAAG
>JAAGKR010006469.1:29609-42727 GCA_011419295.1 Clarias macrocephalus
CTCCCCACTCTCATTGATCACTCAGGTTTGTTGACGGTGAGGTGATTGGTTGCTTTACATCTCAGGAAGCCCTCATGTCTGTGTTTCCTTCTGGCTCTCCCTTTTAGTTATGCTGTCATAGTTAGTCCTGCCGGAGTCCCTGCTTGCACTCTGCACTAAAGATACATTCACATTAAACATTGTTTGATTATGACCATTCCTAACTGCCATCTCTCCTTCTTTTCTGCTCTCTCTTCTTCTCTCTCCCTCCCTCTTTCTCTTTCCCTCTACCTGTCTCCCTGTCGAGCTATACATGTCGCTCCTGTGCTGCCAGTGATCCAGACCCCCTCTGCCCCCTGGAGCTGTCTGACTCGTCCTGGTGTCCTACTTCTGGTTGGAGATCTCATTGCATGGATGCCCCGTGTGGTCTGCCTGGGATGCGTATGGTGACTGGGGACGGTTCCACTTTTTCATGAAGACGGTCTTGTCCTTGGCTGATGCAGATAGCTGTTCTCTGGAGACCTGTGACTTCAGTCGCTCAATAGTTCAGGACTGGAGTTTCCTACAGTCTACCTGAGCCTCCAATAACGAACTGGACTCAATTTTAAACATATCTCCTGTTATATTGAACTTCCAATCTTGGCTCAATCTCTGCTATCCGTTATCACCCAGATGAGGATGGGTTCCCTGCTGAGTCTGATTCCTTTCAAGGTTTCTTCCTATTAACATGTCAGGAAGTTTTTCTTTGCCACTGTCGCCATTGTCCTCGGCCTGCTCATCAGGGACAGTCTTATTATTCTGATTCATACATGTTTACTTCTCATACAAACTTATATAATTCTTTTGATTGTGTAAAGCTGCTTTGCAATAATGTCAATTGTTAAAAGTGCTATGCAAATAAAATTAAATTTAATTGAAATTGACAGGATGTGGCCCCTGAATTGAGACATGGTGAATGTGCATTGGAAGTTCGAGGCCTGAGTGGCCATTGTCGTAGGCCATATTTCAGCATATGGATGGGAAAAGGTTGGGAGCTTTGATCAAATAATAGAATAAAATAGAATAGAATAGGATAGACCTCCAGGGTCCGGGTAAGATTCGCCTCTCAGGTCAGTGTGAATGAGTTTGCATGGCGGGTTTCCGCTGGGTACACCGGTTTCCTCCCACAGTCCAAAGACATGCAGATTACTAATTAAGTTAAGTTAAGCCTTTATTTGTCACATATACATTACAGCACAGTGAAATTCCTTCTTCACATATCCCATTGTAACTGGGGTCAGAGTGCAGGGTCAGCCATGATACAGTGCCCCTGGAGCAGGTAGGGTTAAGGGCCTTGCTCAAGGGCCCAACAATGGTAACCTGGCTGATCTGGGAATCGAACCGCCAATCTTCCGATCAGTAACTCAGTGCCTTAGCCCATCACTGCTTTGGTGCTTCCAAATTGCTTCCAAATTGCTCATAGTGTGTGAATGAGCATGTGAGTGTGTGTGCCCTGCAAAGGATTGACACCCCTTCCATGGTGTATCTGGTCTTGTGCCCTAAGTTTCCTGAGATAGGCTTGAGACCCCTGCAACCTTGTAAAAAGCAGTATGAACGATAATGCAATGAGAAAAAATAACAGAATAGTATATGTCATTATAAGCAATACTTTTACTTTTAAAATATAAAATAGTAATTTTACTTTCAGATCAATCAGTTATTTGTAACTAATTACATATTTCCATATACTGTAAATATACCATATAAACTATAACATCAGCCATATAGTATATAAAAATATGATTAATGTTTAAGTTCACTATTAATATTATTATATATAACTTTTTAATTAATAACACTAACCAGCTAGCTTAATAAGAATTTGGTGCTCAGACATCTGCAAAAAAGTACAATCTAAACTTTATAGTACAAATACTGTTGTCTGAACATGAAAACACACCATCCTGAAGGATTTAAAGAGTCTTGTGAAATCCTCCTAGCTGACTGTGTAGAGATGCTCGAGGATTGTGTTGACTCACACATCTTTGTGGTCTCATAGCAGTGTGAATTTTTGAAGTGTGATAGTCAGAGATGCAGTAAATAGAGGCATAACGGCATGCAGGAATGTTTGTATGGCACCTATTACAAGGGTTTAATCACTGGAGAATATTAATTAATCCTTTGTAATGATCGGATAAAAGTTACCTTTTTGATCAATTATGTCAGTACACATTTCTGAGATATCAACTTTGTATTATTATTATTATTATTATTATTATTATTATTAAATGAGTAAAAAAAAGATTAGATGTACAAATTTTGCACAAATCATTTTTATTATTATTAAAAAACATGTTTAAAGTCTTAAAAGCAAAATATATTCACCACTGTAGTAAATGTACATCGTGTATTATAAAAAGATTAAATATAGGATTTTTTTTATGCTACGACTCTCCAAACATCAATAGAAGATCTTGCAGAGAAACTGGATGGAAATATATGTTGTGACCTTACATAACCTTATCGGCCCATGGCTGTAATCAAAGTAAAAACCTGTCCAATTAAATATTAAAGTGTGTGACAAGGCAGGGTGTTTTTTGGCAGGGCAATATATATCATGGCTGATGACAACATTGAGAAAAAAGGACTTTCACCATTGGACTTTCACTGAAAGCAGCCCAATGAGGACAAAGATTCAATCAATTCTGATGAAGAAGTGAAGACAGTGGTGCATTCATGGCATTTGTCTTTTAAAAGTTAATTTATATAAATCCTACATGTGTCCATCTACATACTGTACTACATACTGTACATCACTTTTCACATCAATATCTATATGTATGTATGTATGTATGTATGTGTTTCATTCACCTCTAATAGTCAGTGTTTCTCTCCTTCTTTCTGGCATGGCTGCTTTGAATTTATATGAAGATACAGCAGTGTGTATAGCAGGACTGTACACACTGCTATTATACATTCTATGTTCTGCTTGAATAAAAGATTTGCTGCATTTTTTAACTAAGATGGATCGAAACAACAAGTGCCATTTTTAAAGTCATTCTTGCTTGAAAACTATCAGCAGCCAATTACAGCAGCTGAACGTAAAGGCAACCATAAATCAGGGTGTAAAGTCAATCCTGAACAGTACATGCATTACTGTGAGTGAGTTTCAGAAAAATTAGGTGAATCTGTCTTTTTTTGCTGCCGTGAGAAAGTTCTTTATGCAAGATCTTAAATAACCAATCTTTTTTTTTCTTTTTTTTTTTACTGCTACTTTTCTACAATATGTCAATAAATGAATGCCAACTTAATATGCATATTAAACACCTGGAGTTTTACTGAATAAAGATTGTGATTGCATTCATTTTCAGTAAATAGGATTAAAAGCGATATTTTATGCTGAAGGCCTTGCTATGCTGGAGGAAATAAGAATCATTCCACACTCTCTGCCAGGCAGTAATAGACCGCAGATGTAGGCTATTTTGGTGAAAACATTAGATTTTAAGTACCTTTTAAAAAAGTTTAAAACTTGATCAAATTACTGAAGATTTTTTTCACACCTGAACACCTAAAAAAACATGAGTTGAGAAAAAGTATAAACAATGGAATACAAATTTAACTTGTTCTGGAGGCAAGATCTTATGGTGAAAATATTTTATTAAAAATTTATCAATATTACAAAAGAAATCGGCGAAAAATCATGCAGCTTTTGAATGCATGCCAAGGCAATGGGCTGGCTCTTTCAAAACAGCTTTTGCTGACTGAAAAAATAATTTTCATTTGTAAACATTGCTTCGCTTGGCTTTCAAGTTTTTGAATGGCTCCTGGACATACGCTTCCTGGATGTCCGTTCGTATGCCGAAAATGCCTTGCATTGCCGATGCAGATTTCTTGCAAAAGGCGAAAATTCATAAAGGAGGGCATTCGTATGAAGAAAGGTTCCCCTGTAAAAATACCTGCAACAAGTTGTTACAAGTTGTCAGTTATTTTTTGTTGGAAATGTGTTATATAGTGTAATGTGTAAAACTGTAGTAATAATTTACATTTAAACCTATCTGTGATAAAAAAAATAATACATTTGACTGCTGTAGCTCTCTCTATCACACACACACACACACACACACACACACACACTTCAAACGTATATCAACACTTCTAATTTACTTCTTAATGTCTATAATCACAAGTCCCTCATTTATCCCTCAGAGATTAGATTACATAGAACACGTTAATGTAACAAGCGGCGACTGTAAACTAAAATAGAAGCAGGCCCGTTCCTCCATGCTGAAATATGAGTATGAAAGAAATCTCTCTTACACACAGATACACACACTCATACATACAGAACACGCCTAGAGATGTTTGCACAGTGTGGTAGGGCATCTGTTGTGGTGAATTTCCCATCCAAACTCCCGCCTCAGCAATCTTTCTTTCAGATGTGGCAAACAATAAATCCCAGAAGACATTCTGCTAGCTGCGCTCCAAACACTCTCCAATTTGTCAGACAGGCAAATATATTGATTACTTCTGAAATGTAAGACTGTAGAGAAACAATCTGTGGCCCTGTGCGGATTTTTCCCCGAATTTTATTTTTCATGCAAGTTGCCTTCGGTCATGAGTTCACAAAGTCTGCTTTTATGAACTCTAATTAATATGTACACACTAAAAAATGCTGGGTTGTTTTTACTACCCAAACACTGGGTTGCCTCGGGTAATTTTCTGGGTTATTTATAGTGAGTTGGGTACTTTTTGTTTATCCCAGCTTGCTGGGTTGGAGTTGGGTTAGCTAGTGACAGTTAACATCACAAACAAGACCGCCCCTCCCCCGAAGTTCACCGGTGTATTCCGTGGCTGTGTCAGCTTTGTGTCTGTTTTTTGGTCTTCCTCCTAACGCATTTAAGAGGAAATGTAAACGTTAAATATAAAGTCTGTATACACACTTTCACTCACCTATGACTGAATTTGTTCACTGTATCAACATTTATTACTGTTACCGTGTTAACGTTACACTCAAACTTTCAGCCTGGTCTGTGCTATAGCATGCTAGTTTATCTGACAATGGCTTCCAGCTAGTCAAACCAAAGAACCCCACCTGTGTATGAAAGAAACTGCAGAAATGTCTGAGCTTTTTAGCTTTCTTTGTAGAAGTGATGAATGAAAGCTAAACTGTTAACTGTAGTGCCAGCATGATGCTAGCATTTAGATAGGTTGCTAGCATTAGTAACCACATAAAAAATCTAATCTTCTTACAAATATGCATGCTAGCCAACCCTCTCGATTTTTCCATAAACTTTTACTTTCTTTAATTTCTTTCTTTCTAAGGTTGGAACCAACACTGTGGAATATCTCCAGCAGGCTGAAGTGTCGAGGCCGAACCCCTACATCCTGATGTTGGGAGATGATGACCAGCACTGCTTTCAGGCATTAGTGCTTCTGAGTAATAGTATCATAATGATGTCGCTGTTGAACTTGTTTTGTATTATCTGGTCTTGTGCTTTTGAAAAATATATATAAATTTTTTTTCTATGATTTGTACAATTAATTGAGTGGTGTTTATTGCATATATGTATGGTTTGCAAAACTTGTAATAGACCAGTATATCAAAGTAATTTAACTGTTTAAACTGTTTTACCCATATACATGTAAAACATACAAATAATAATAACCTATTTGTGAGGTAGAATTAACCCATTATAGTTAAATATGACCCGGCATTTGGATTGATATTTTACCCATTTTGCTGGGTTAAATTAACCCGGCATGTAGTTGGTCCAATATTTATCCAGCAGCTGGGTTAAAAACAACCCAGTATTTTTTAGGGTGTATTCATAGCCGAGTCTAACAGGAATGTTATTCATTTTGAGACTAATCCCAAATGCTTGTACTGCTATGCTTCCATGCAATGGTCTATCTATATTCACATTACCCGCAACGCACTGTGAGCAGTTGAGTTGTAACTGCTTTTAAATGGATTTCTGTCAGTTTACAAAGTACACAAGTTCTCTCCATGTTAAATATCTAATAGAGCTCACATGATGTGTAACACAGAGCTTCATCTATATATTGCACTACTATAGACTGATAAAAAGCATGAAATCTCATTTTATAATAAACTAAATATCCAATTTAAGCAATTTCCCTCTGGGATTAATAAAGTTCTTTAAATTTTGAATTGACAGTGTTATGCTTCAGTTGTTCAGGTCTAGACTCAGCAACGTTATGTGGCAATAAAATGAAGTCAAATGATCATGTGAATGTACTGAATGTCATTCTGCCATGTCATTCTCACATGTTCAATGTTCTCAGATCTATGAAGCTTTTTGTCCTTGAAAGAACAGGCATATTCTAGGATTTTGATTATGAAAGAGTTTTGGAAACATCATTCTCACAAATGATCTAAACATTACAGAGTACTGACCTTAGCCCCACTGAAAGTTTGTGAGATGTCTTGGAGAAGATGTTATAGAGCTTTTTGACTCTTCTATCATAAATATAAAATGATGTATCAAGGAAAATCCAAAATCCAAAAATCAAGTCTGGAAGAAAATAAATGTTCAAACTACACACAAGCATGCAATTTGTTTTTGTCATTTCAAATAATTTGTGAATATTTATTTTAATAATATGTTTTTGCAGGGAAAAGAATGTCTAAAATGTTTTAGATAAAAAATACCACATTTATATAACATTTTATAATGCCAACTGCTTATATTTTCCATAGCAATTATTGTATTTCAGTGTTCTGGCCATCTGGTGACCACAGCACAAAAGCTCCTCATGTGGAAAATACAATAAAAGCAGCATGTATTTACATAGAGTAAACACACAAACACCTTTTTTACTCTGGTTTACCAGAGTACACCAAATTCAGTAAATTCAAATTAAAAATGTAATTTGTCACAGCCATACACTGTATGATAGACAGTGAAATGCTTACATGACTGTTTGTGACGTTGAAAAGAAAAAAGGAAGTAAGGAGGCATAAATGCTAATATGAAGGAATACAAAAAAATATAAAATATACTATATTTTTGTTACAATAAAATAAAATAGAAAAAAATATAAATATAAAATAAAATATAAAGTAGAAATATGTAAAGTATGAAAAAAATTATTTTAACAGTATGAGTTAAAATAACTTTCTATGAATCTTTTTTACATGGTGGCAACCATAAAAAATAAAAATAAAAAAATAAACAGTTAATAAACTCAAGCAGGAGGAAGGAGGATAAGTATATAATTGTAGATTGTAAAAAAGGGACCGTGTGGAAGCAGTGGGGCACTGTGTATGTAAAGTAGCTCATCGGAGTTACCCCAGAGGCTGTGTAGTAATAAAAAAAATGCCTCATCTGGTCTCTACTTGGCAAAAATGTCACTTTGTGCATATCCACATAGTCCATGCCGGCGTCCTCAATTCCAGCTAGATAGGCAGAAACAATGTTAAAACCTAGGAAATTAACCAGCTATAATTAATGAATATGCTATAACAGAAAGGTCTGATTGATTTTCTTCAGTAAATCACAAAAGCATTTTTTAGTAATGTTCTTGTTTTAATACTATATTGTTCCTATAGTACCATATTGATGGTGAACATCTGATTGTAAAGTTGTAATATTTTCTTAGTTGTTTATTAATCATGTATGGAAGGAGTCTCCAGTATCAGATAGATTTTTGTTTATGCATCTGGACTCAGTATGTTGTGTATCTTGTGATTTGTTTAATTTGTTTGTGGTTTTGTCTGTTGATTTTGTATGGACCTCACCTAAAGTGACAAACCATCTAAACAAATAAGATGTAAGCCATGAGTCAAGGGAGCAAAAAAATGTTTTTCTGCTCTCTGAGTAGTAGGGTTTGATTCTGTGTTTCTGTCAATCATAAGAACACTAGCCAATCACAAGCATCTGTAAAGTAATGTATGAAGAAGAGTGAGGATAGCACTTTCCTCTATCCATGTGTGGGATTAATCTCCAATTTTGAAAAATTAGGCTAACTTAGAAGTGCCGAAACATGCAGTTCCTTGCCACTACCCCAATTTACAACAGAAATAAACATGTTTACAGCCACTTAAAACAAAAAAAGGTTTTGTTTCAACCGCTAGAATTCCCATTCAATACAATTGTAGAGAGTGTAAATTTTTATTTATCATTTAAACTTATATTAATCCACAAAATTACGCAGAATTGGGGTGTGACTAATGTGAACTTAAGATGTCTAATCACAGCTGTTTTAGGCTTGTGCTGTCTAATATGCATTATTTTAGCTACCACAATAAGTTAAGTTACCAAACAAAATGTAGGAGTTGACACAAGATGATGTGTAGGGAGTTCATCAAATGCATTATTATTATGTAAATTAATATTGGTCACCATAGAAATTTAGCTTGTGGGTGGTAACTGAATTAGCAGCCAGGCTCCTTTCATTTAGCCTTTTTGGCCATTTATGGATTACCCAAGGTTAGGTGGAGTCCGCTCCTGCCAAGGTGGTGATGATTAGAGCTCCCACACCTGAGCTTCAAAACCGCTTTTTAGAAGACCAGTGGGTTTTTCTAGTTCTTTTTACACAGTCTATGGTGTGTGATGAGACACAGCATGAGTATCATGTCTAAAAGAAGGTTTTGACTGACTTCACATGTCTGAGAGGAAGCATGTATTAGCCTTTATGCTCTCCAGTTGATAGCAGGTATGTGATGGATAGCTGGCTTGTGTGAGGGAATTAAGAGGTGACCAAGTTGAAGTTCAATTCAATTCAATTTTTTTTGTATAGCACTTTTAACAATTGTCATTGTTTCAAAGCAGCTTTACACAAGTTTCTATGAAATGTGAATGTGTGTGAATCAAAATGGTTTGATAGTCCTTGATGAGCAAGCCGAGGGCGACAGTGGCAAGGAAAAACTCCCTAAGATGGCAATAGGAAGAAACCTTGAGAGGAACTGGACTCAACAGGGAACCCATCCTCATCTGGGTGATAACGGAGAGCAGGGATTGATCTGCATTCATACTGTGTGTTAGGAGGCTGGAAGTTCAGACTGAGAGTCGGTGCTAGGTGATGTTAATATGGAGTCCAGTTAGTTCTTGAAGGCCTAGGTAGACTTATAGGAAATTCCAGTCCTGAACTATCGAGCGACTGCAGTCAAGTCAAGTCATCAGAGAAACAGCTGTCAACATCAGCAAGGCCAGGACCATCTTCATGGTAGAGTGAAACTGACCCCAGACACTAGACGCATCCCAAAGAGACCACACGGGCACCAGGACGAGTCAGACAGGTCCAGAGGGCAAAGGGGGTCTGGATCTCTGGCAGCTCAGAATTGACATGTGTAGCTCGACAGAGAGAGGGAAAGAGAGAGAAGAGAAGAGGAGTGAGCAGAAGAGGAGAGATAACAGTTAGATATGGAAACAGTCACATAATATATAAGGTGAATGTATATTAGTGCAGAGTGCAAGCAGGGACTCCGGCAGGACTAACTATGACATCATAACTAAAAGGGAGATCCAGAAGGAAACACAGACATGAGGGAGAACTGAGATGTAAAGCAACCAATCACCTCACCGTCAACAAACCTGAGTGATCAATGAGAGTGGGGAGGACAGCATCTAAACATACCAGTTCACCAGATACTCTACGTCCGTGAGTCCCCCAGATCTGCTCCTTTACCTAAGGCTCATCTATTTACAAACATGCTGCGCTAAATAAACAGGTTTTTAGCCTAGACTTAAACACTGAGTCTGTGTCTGAGTCCCGAACATTAATAGGAAGACTATTCCATAACTTTGGGGCTTTGTAAGAAAAAGCTCCGCCCCCTGCTGTAGTTTTAATAATACGTGGTACTGACAGGCAGCCTGCATCCTTTGATGGAAGTAGGCGTGGCGGATCGTAAGACACTAACAGTTCACTTAGATACTGTGGCGCGAGACCATTTAGTGCTTTATATGTCAAAAGTAGTATACAATTTATTTCTTATCTTGGTAATATTTCTAAGGTGAAAGAAAGCTATCCTGGTAATATTATCTACATGAGCTTCAAATGAAAGGCTGGAATCTATAATCACACCAAGGTCTTTTACTGTTGCACTTGATGGAACAGAAAGGCATCTAAAATTACAGTGTGATCTAAAACTAGCTGAATGTGGTCCTATGACTAAAACTTCTGACTTATCAGGATTAAACAGAAGGAAGTTAATTAGCATCCAGTCTCTGATATCCTTTACACATTGCTCAATTTTATTAAGCTGGATTTTCTTAAATAGTTTTGATGAGACATATAACTAACTGAGTGTCGTCAGCATAACAATGAAAACTAATACGATGCTTATGGATTATGTTGCTGTCACTGCATGCGCCTGTCACAGATCAATATCAAACTCAATATCGCTCCTCACTCACGCCGAAGCTCACTAGGTAGGCGGCCTCACCTTCTGCATGTGTGCAAAGGAGCGGGGCCACATAACTAGGCACGGCTGGGGAGCTATCGGCGCTAATGATCCCGAGCTTCTCTCCTTTCTATAAAACACAGCAGGGAGTGTAGGTCGGGCTCTGTCTATTGGGAAGCTGGACTTCGCTATACGGTGGGATGCACTAAAGACAGTGGCACGCGAGCGGGGTGGTGTGATGCGCACCAGAGACTTTAAAAAGGGGAACGCCGCCCTTTGATCTCCATGAGAGAATGAATGGGCTGCGCAAGCTCCTGTGGCTGCGCATCTGTGCAGAGCCCGCCTTCACATCCCAGCCACCGAAGAGGAAAAGGCCGCAGAGAGAATTGCGTTAAGGTCCCCGATCCCAGCCGGGAAAGCCGCCCAGGGACGTCCAGGAGAGACTCCCGTCTGTGGCCCACAGAGAGCTGGGAGGGGCTGGTCTTGGCTCACATGCAGCTGAAGAGGTCGACCATCATGGGAGCGTGCAGGAGCGATACCTTCGCGTGCTCCAAAGCTGCCACTTTGTCCGTCACACACCGCTCACCAGCCTGTGCCCGCACTGGCACTGCCAACCAGACCAGCTTCACCTTCCCTTCCCTTTCTTTCCATCCTCCCTCCTTTAACCCTTTCCTTCCCCATTTTTCCTAAAATAAATTACCCTTTATCCAGTAAGACTTCGCCTTGTGTCTGTGCTTTATGGTGCTACCCGTGCAACATTGGGTTGAACCCATTACAGTTGCCCAGAGAAAGCATGTAAAGAAAAGTGGATGGAAGAAAAAACTGGATTATAACTTTGTTTTGAGTACATTAGTTATTTCTACAATTTAGGTTTTTCATTGTGTATTGTCTTAAAATCTACATATCCTTTATATAGACTAGATAACATGATCAAAATCAAATGAAACAAATAATAGCAATGATTTTGTTTTTAAAAAACCCAAGTGGCACAGATCTGTTTTGGCAACACAGCATAGGTCAATGACTAAAATATATATATATATATATGTGCTTATGTGGAAGCCTTGCCAGTGTGTGTTAACGAAGAGGCTTCAGACATTTTTGTCTTTGCATTTGAGTTTTTGTATATATGTCAGGTGAAACATAAGTATGTCAGGTGAAACATAAGTTATTATTTATTTTATAACATGCACATTTTACCACTACGGGAATATGGGAATGATGTTGCAAAAACGGTAGAACTCTCAGAATAAGCGTATTATTATTATTATTATTATTATTATTATTATGTTTTTGGTCATAGAAACAAACTAAAACACATGAAAATGTGTGACCAGGTGCTATTTTTTTGCCTCTGTGACCCAATGTTTAAATTGTTTTTCTCAGTCATGTTTAATAGTTCGTTACAAATAATGGCTAAAATGCTCTGAACTTTAAGGGCTACACTGCTAAAGATATATTCTGATTAAATTTATGTCAAAGAATCCTAATAAATGTATAAACATTTCAATAGTTTTATTTATTTATTTGTTGTAAATTATCATTAAATAATTATTTAGTTTTTTTGTAAAATTACCCCTCCAGAAAGAAAACATGATATGATAAAACAGGAATTAAAGTTAATTTTACATAAAATGTTCTGGTAAATCGTAGAAAGATGTCTGAGGCAGATAAAAAAAAAACTTACTAATTTTATTAAGTATTTGGCACATTTCACATCAAGAATACATTTTTGACATTTTTGTTTGTTGTTGTATTTTTGTTAATCTGATACAGCTGTAGAGCTGGAAAAAAAAAAGGTTTGACAAACGCGCTGATCGCCATGGAAACCTGAGTGTCGGTTACACATCACGCGCACTGCTTTGTGCTAATTCACTCACGTGCGCCTCCCTAGCATGGAAGCAACACTGCAATCTTTTGGAAAATATTTATTTTATATATAAATACAAACTGAATTTAATTCGAGTCTTAAACACACGGCGTGAAGACAGAGACGGTAGTAGAGACGCTTGGGTGGGGTTTAGAGCAAGTAAGCTCGTGCCCCGCTTGTTACCTCGGTATGGATGGCCAAAGGGATCAAAATGTGACCGTCAAGCGTTCATTACTAAAAGTTAGCTTTAAATTCTCCTCAGACCACAAAAACACACTGATATGCTGTCAGTAATGATTATGTTTTACTAAACACTAAAAAATATCTGTGTTTTTATATGTTATATATATTGATTAGTTTAAAAACAAAATGATAACTGTTGCCTAAATTCATACTAATAATTTCACAAACTATTAACTGGGGCTGGACAAAGGCAGAATTTAATAACAGCTCAGGGATTTTTTAAATATAAAATAAGTTGATTCCACTCTCTTCCGCGTGGATCTGATGTTATCGTGCTAAATCGTCGTTGCTACGACCTTCCTCTCTCCTCTGTTCTTAAGGTGCTAACTCTCTCTCTCACTCTCTCTCTCTCACTCTCTCTCTCTCTCTCTCACTCTCTCACTCTCTCTCTCACTCTCTCTCTCACTCTCTGTCTCTCTCACTCTCTCTCTCTCACTCTCTCTCACTCTCTCTCTCTCACTCTCTCTCTCACTCTCACTCTCTCTCGCTCTCTGTCTCTCTCTCACTCTCACTCTCTCACTCTCTCTCTCTCACTCTCTCTCTCTCACTCTCTGTCTCTCTCACTCTCTCTCTCTCTCTCACTCTCTCTCGCTCTCTGTCTCTCTCACTCTCTCTCACTCTCTCTCTCTCTCACTCTCTCTCTCTCTCACTCTCTCTCTCTCTCTCTCTCACTCTCTCTCT